>NXFV01000767.1:0-165928 GCA_002803225.1 Gamarada debralockiae | reverse complement strand
ATCACCTCCTTATTCTGTGCCGCGGCCTCAACCACCTTTTCTGTAATCACCACGTCTGCCCCCCGCTTCTCAAGCAAGAGCGACATCACCTCCCTCCCACTTCTATAATTCCTTGCCGCGGCCTCAACCACCTTTTCTGTAATCACCACGTCTGCCCCTCGCTTCTCAAGCAAGAGTGTCATCACCTCCTTATTCTGTGCCGCGGCCTCAACCACCTTTTCTGTAATTACCACGTCTGCCCCTCGCTTCTCAAGCAAGAGCGACATCACCTCCTTATTCCAGGCCGCGGCCTCAACCACCTTTTCTGTAATCACCACGTCTGCCCCTCGCTTCTCAAGCAAGAGCGACATCACCTCCCTCCCACTTCTATAATTCCTTGCCGCGGCCTCAACCACCTTTTCTGTAATCATCACGTCTGCCCCTCGCTTCTCGAGCAAGAGCGACATCAACTCTTTCCCATTCGCTATATTCGCCGCCGCCGCCTTTACAAATTTTTCTCGTATTTGAACGAGTTCATCGTTTAATAGAATCGACAACGTTTTACAACTACTATGTCTTACAGCAACCTCTATAGTACTGAGATGGCTGCTGTTAATAATATCCCTTTCGATAAATGGCTGACTTTCCACGATTTCCGGGAAATCGAAGCTACATGCGATAAAGATGCTTATTCTCTCTTTAGCTTTGGTGTCCTTCAATCTTTCTCTCAATTCCCATTCAATTGAGTAGCCGGTAAGTTGTTCCTTAATCCGATTAGTCCATATAACAACAGCGGATCTTGGATCTGATTCGTTGGAGAGAAACACGAGAAGGAGGTCCCCGAGTACTCCGAAAGTCCTTCGATTAGCGGCTAATTGACAATGCGGAGCCCAGTAAACATTCGAATATGGGTTAAGGTCAGGTGAAAGAGGTGAGTCCGATAAGTGTTGCCCATGGCTAGAGAGGATATTTCTTGATGCAGGGTTGTCGGAAGCACTTAGTAAGTCTAAGAAACATCTCTCAGCAGCCAAGGAATTTGTTTTCGCAGTATTATATTCCGGCAGCTTCTCCAAAAATTCTCTTACTGACAAATGTGCAAATCGAAATGTATCTAGCGTTGAATCGAAAACGATCATGTTAGAGCACCTCGCCAAGACGTGCTCCTTTGTTAATTGCGTGAATTTTCGCCGAACGGTTGTCGATAAAGCAGATAGAAATTCTGTGGAGGAAAGTGCCCGCTGGGCACAGAGGAGCCAACTAAATGCATTTATAGTGACTTCTCGGTCGGCATCTGCCAAGCGTTTGCTGGTCAATTTCTCATATAATTCGAGGTAGAGGTCTTCTAATTTGGGCGGTAGTCGCCCAAGCCTCTCTTGAATAGCCTCATCTGTCTTCGCATCGCACAAACTTTGCAGTTGCAAGCTGGCCCAGCGGAACCTGTCGAGTATATTAGTAACACATAAACAATGGCTCGCAGCGTGGGATAATACTCACATGCCGTTAGCACCTTTGGTGACCTGTTCAATAATTTCCATTTTCAAATCCTCCTTCTTACTACTTAAAGCAAGGAGCTTCCGTCTCTTGATCAGACTATGGGTCTCGGCCGTAACGAATGATGTGATATCATTCATATTTTTGTCAGACGAGAGCTCGAGATTAGGGTAGTCTCGTAGATGCAATACAATATCTTGATCATTGCGACTAGACACAAAGATCTTCACTAAGCGAGGGGATTCTTGAAGGATTTCTTCTAGGCTCTCCAATAGATCTGCCCGTCTTTCCGGATCGCACTCGTCTAGAGCATCAATTACAATAGTTATTAACTGGTAATGCTCGACAAGTTGGATAATTAGGGCACGGCTCTCTTCTATACCTAACGATCCAGAAGCGAATCCTTCCTTCTCTCTCTTCGTATAGACTGCCACCAGTGGAGGTAGTAGAGGATCTCCAGGTCGGAGACTAGACAACTGTCGGGCGATGCTTGCTACGATTGCATCGGGGTTTGAACGTGTAGGTTCGGCGGTGTTTCGTGAACAGTAGAAGAACGCTGGAGGTGGGCTCTGACCATCGCGGAAGGCCTTTTTGGCATCTTCAATCACAATAGATCTTTGTGAGGGTCAGTATCTGTACTTCTCAAGTAATTGTTTCGTACTCACACTAGCTTGCTCTTCCCGGAACCTGGAATCCCATGGAGCCACAAGATAGATGATACACTTTCTTTCTTCCACCGCTTGAAAACTGGATCTGAAAGAAGCCATTGTCCAGTTCCATCCAGCACTTCTTTCTTTGCCTGCTCATGGTGTTGGATGTATGGTTCGGGAGATATCCATCTTAGAATTTCCGTTCGCTTTGATGCTAAAGCTTATCAGCTACAGCTCTAGGCACTGTACTAAAATCAATAACTTACACTCCAAGCCATCTTTAAGATTTTTAAGATCCGCACTCAATCGTTGCATTGGTCCATCAATACATTCGAGAAGTCTTTTCAGGTCCATGTGTTGGTCGATGTGTTCTAAGTTTACTTAACAAGAAGATGCCAAAGTAAATGTCTTATCAAATAGGCCTACCTTGCATTCCAACTATATTTGAGCAACGATCAACATTTTCTTGAGCGGTGGCGATGGAATCAAAATACGACTCGATGTCAGACCTTGCTAGGAGGCCGCTCTTCAAGATTCGCTCTATAAATCATATCAGCCCCATATTCTATCGGTGAAACGTGAAACTGACTTGCAGAGTTCTGCTCAAAGTAGCTCTTCGCTTTCGAAAGATAGATCATAATCGCTGCGTACAGCTTGACTAGAGCTCTCTGAAGCTCATCGGCAGCACAGGACGGAGATTGCAGGTAGATATCCTCAAATATCGCATATCGACAAATGATTTCCGCAATCGAACTTGCACTCTCGACTACGAAAGCAAACTTTTCGATATCATTGACCGCAATCTATAGAAGTTTCAGTACTTGCTATCGCCAATCTCGATACTACAAACCTGCAAGAGAAATCGGACCCCGGCCCAGGGAAGTGCGGCATGGCCGGGGTCATATTGAATAGCTGCGTCTCCAACTTGCTTGAAAAGGTCGATCCACTTCACGATCTTGCCGAACAAGTCTATAAAGATGATCGTCTCTCCACTGTTTCTTGTATATCGCCATCGTTTCTTGACGCACTCTTTCCTTGATCTCTTAGTAACTTCGAGTAGGTCAGATAAGATGCCGAGCTTGCTAGGACAACTGAAGTTGATGTTCCTTCTATCTTCCTCGCTCATCTCAGCTGCTGCACTTGCCCAAAGGTCATTTCTGCAGCAAAGGGCACAAAAGTCAGTAGCCTTATCACAAAGGAATGTCAGATGCTCTCACGTGGTCGGCCGTGCGGCGTGTGTTGATGTCATTATGCCAGCTGTTGATACCCACTGGTGAGAAATAGCTGTCAGGAGCAAAAAGGTAGGAAGAAGAGTTGATTTTGATTTTGAAGTTGGTGACGACGAGTGAAGTCCGGCTGAGATGTTGCGAGAAGGTGCTTCTGCACGGCAAACCAGCGCGCACGTGATCAATATCGCGGGGTAAATTGCGGGGTTGAGCCTGGCCTCATTGCTGTACATCTCGAGTACATGGATTGAAACACTACAAAAAGACACGCAATCTCCAAAATAATTGCCATTATACAAGGCGCTGGGGCGTCTAGGCCTTAATTTTTATTTGGCATTGATTTTTGGAGAATATAGGGTTCGTTGGAAAGGTCGAGCGCGAGTCTGCGATCTTTCAGCGTGCCTATTTCAGAATTTAGGGAATCTCTATGTAAATATCTCGATAGTAAGGCATTTTGATATTGATACATCGCCCAACCCAAGGCACACCCGCCCGTCCGCGGCTCCTTCGCGTCCTACCAAAACCTCCACTCTGACTCCATTTGTCTAGAGATTGATGTACGTCCTCAAATCATCTTTGAATCCTTCTTCAGAATCTCATTCAATCCACTCCTCTGCACACAATTCTCCAGCTTGAACGATTCAGCCAATTCATCCAACTCCTCGAATGTCTTGCCGCGAAACAGTTCCGCCATTTCAAAGCCAAGATATTCACCCATCAGCATTTCCCTCAGTACTCTCTCCGCATGTCTTTCAATACCCCATAGAGGACTTGGATATCTTTTGTTGCGGAATTGCTCTGGGACCACGTTCCTCAGGTGTGCAAACAGTGGATTGTAGACATCTTTAATATCCTTCGCGTCGTTTCGACCCCAAAAATCAGTACCCAAAGCAGCTTTCTTCTTCAGAAAGGGGCTTAAAAGTTTCATCCAAGGGGTGTCGGGAGAGAGATATACCATTCCTTGATAGCCGATGTCTTTGTATGTCCAGATGCTCCAAGAGACGTTGCTTTCTCGGTAAATTTTCAGCTGCGCTTGTAGTAAACTGTATCGTCCTTGATTGATTTTGTCGTTTTCAGGATCAGATCCGGAAACATATACAGGACCAAATTCACCGTTCCAGATAGGGACTTTTTTCCGTCGCATGAATTCGACTTTACGCTCGAAGGAACGCTTGAGACTGGCGTCTTGTGCTGTAGTACCAGTGTATTGCTCACACATGGGGAAGCCCATCATGCTGTAGTCATGCATGGCGTAGACGGTATTGGGTAGGACAGTTTTGAAGTGTGTAAAGTCCATAGCATATGTATTTCCATCGAGGAACAGGATGTGATCTGGATCAACTGACCGGATTGCTTTCTCGACGCGAGTGTAAAAGGCTTGGAGATTGGTATGAGAGGGGTCAGCCGGCTCGTTGAGTGGATTGTAACCGGCGACCTGGCACAAAGTCAGCTGCAGCTTGAACTACATATGTCTGGGGAAACTTACATGGGCATTTCCCTTGTAGTGATGGGCGATTGCTTTCCACAGATTGATCATCCGGTTCTGGAAGTCCATGAAGTGCCAGAACAGCGCCTTATGAACCCCAGAATCCGAGTGCCAATCCTGGTTCTGTCCTCCAGGAACAGCATGCAAATCCAGCACCACGTACAAGTTCTCTGCTGCGCAACGCTCCACGATTCGATCGAGGGCGCGAAATCCTTCAGGTTTGATGATGCCGGGGTTTAGATCGTCTTCGAAATGTCGGTAGTTGAAAGGGATGCGAATGCAATTAAGTCCTTGATCTGCAAAGAATTTGGCATCTGATGCTGTGAAGAAGTAGTCAAGGAACTACAAAGAGTGATTAGATTGGAGGCAGCCAAAGTATTGCTTGGGTCTCACCTTGTCAAAGAAAAACTCATATTTCTCCTGGCCCAAGACTTCCAGCATAGCAGCACGATGCTCATGCTCATGCCCAGGAAACCCGGTGATGAAATTCTCCATATTCATATGACCTCCGAGTCCTGCCTAAGTTAGGGTTAGTGTTTAGCTTCCATGCTTTATGCTTTTAGGGACTTACGCCTTTGAGAATGACAGTTTCGCCATGGCCGTCAATTATTTCTGTTCCTCGAACTCGTAGTATGGTGTCAATGGGCTTTCGGTGATTGGTTTTTCTGTGGATGGTGGTGCTCTGAAATGTTGAATCCGTGATTTCAACCTCATGGGGAGCCATGACGGGATTTCTGATAAGATTTGTTTGTGAAGAATTAGGAAGAGTAGAATAAAGCTTCAAGCGAACGTTTCGATGGAGAGTCTTAAAGTTATGAGATTTGAGGACACTCGTTTCCTTATGAGGAAGAGATACGAAGTAAGAAATGTCGAACTCTCCGCGGACTGGTTACCATCAATGAACCTTTGAATCCCTTTGAGAGCAATATATAGAACCAACGCACTACTTCAACTACTGTATTTCTTCATATTTGAACGGCGCTTCTGCAATTTAATGAACGAGAATGTGAAGGAGGAGGCATCTGTGCATTAGTCGATGTGTCCGTCGGGGAGGTCGCGGAGATCGGGCAAGTCACTCACTTTTTTTGGACGAAAATTCCGGCCCATTTTGCGCCTAAGAATTGCATTCGCTGATACTTCTCAACATGGCAACGCTGTTTGTACACTCCTCATAGCAGCCTCCAGAACATCCCTCCTGTTTTCTGCATCTCCGCATTCTCCCCGCCAAAAGTCAAGTAAGCCACTGACTCGCTGCACGGCCTCTTCCCATCCGGGACACAGCAATGCATCAAGCTGATTGCATTTTTTCGCAGCCACCAACACAAAGGCACTTCTTGTGCAAGACCGCATCATGCCCCAGGTTCCATGGTGCCGATGACTGAACCCAGGGGCATTGACCCAAATCCTGTCGACGCACACCTGAAGACCCTTGCCTACAACGTGATCAAGAGATCTATTTCTAGAGTCAGGAAAATTAATTGCCTTCACAACGAAAGGCCAGTACATGGATTCATAGCAATTGAGCAGGTGGCCCTTGAGAATGAACCGCAAGATATCTTCGTCATGGCTTGTATGGATGTCAACTTCCGGAGGAAGAAGCTTTGACCTAGACGCATGAAAATTTAGCTACCTGGAGCATACGAGCAAACAGTTGGGTCAATACCATTGCTCCGCTTGACTTTCGAAATCAGACAATCTGGCAGCAATGCTGGTCAAGTCACAGATACTGTTGGCACTGCTGTAGGGCAAGACTTCGCTGAGAATCTGATTCGCAAGACGTCGAAGTGCAATTTCTGCGAGGTAGAAATACCACGCCTGGTCTTGATTTTGGAGAGATTCCAACGGTGGTGACGGCAGGAATTCAGGATATGTTAGATTCGCGGCGTTAAATCCAGGTAAAGACAATTCGAAGCGAATCTCCCTATTCAATCGAACAATCAGAGATACCCCAGAAATTAGCAATAATGGGGCTGTATGACATACAGCTCTGACTTAAAGCAAGTCCAGTACACACTCTCCTCCGATCGCCATCCAGGACCGTCCTCCAAAAAGGCATGCGGCGGGAAAGACACCTCAGCGGATGATTTGGAGAAGCACTGAAACATCTGGCAGCAGGCGATGGCCTGAAGAAACAATGGCCAAGCTGAGAACGGTCGAAAAGTATGCATCAAATACACAGCCGAAAAGAAGAAGCATTGGGCTTCTAGAATCCCTCCACCATGGCTCAAAAGCGTTCCGATTCGTTTTTGAGAGGCCGCGAACCATGCTTCAGCCAGTTGATAATCTTCCGAGTCTTTGAAGGTTTGGGCAGTCTTGGTTGGATCTCGGGACGGGAACTCATCGGAAATGGATCCCAAAGCGCAAACAAGTAACTTCCGCCCGTCAGCTTGATTCCGAAACGGAGATTTTGATCAGAGAGGCCCGCTCACAACTAAGCAAGAACGACCATCCCACCCAATTCCATTGATCGATATTTCTCTCGCCCATTGCCGAACCTCTTTCTCATCCAGAACTGGATTCTTGATATGAATGCGACTGAAGAAATTGTCAAGAAGTTTGGAACATGACTCGAGCTCAACACTCATCCGTGGCTGACCTTTCCCTAAAGATTGGGGAGACAGGTACTCTGGACTGCCCGAATTTGGACTTGTCATCAGATCCCTTAAATCCAAGCATGATCTATACTGCCCTTCAAAAATTGGCCAACATAGAACGCTCTCCACAGTAAAAAAGGAGGGGTTACTGAGCGGTACAGAAAGACTTGTCTCGTGGGCGGCTGGCGTTGCACTGGAAATCACAGGACTGGAGTTGCTGAACTGTGCTGAAGAAGGGTCGGGATATCTCGACACCGCCAAGAGCCTGCTTTCTAGACGATCGATCCGGTCCAAGATGGCTTGATTGTCAGGGGGAGCTCTGTCGGAGTTAGCAACGTGATAACCTCCCTTTGGTAGATGACTCGTACGGAATGGATTGTTCATTGAAATCGTCACAAGCAGCACCAATACTCTGGCAATAAGAGCACTTTGGTTTCTTGTTGTCACACTTCGTCTTCCGGGCCCGACATATTCGGCATGCTGTAGCGTTTCTTTTCCGCGGACGAGTGGGGTCGTGGCCTGAGAGCGTCCGCTTTGCAGCGCCAGGAATTCGTGCTTCTAAGACTTCCATTTACGCAAGTCTAGACGCTATGGTAGGAAGGCATATGCAAGGTCCAACTCCAAGGCATCGGGGAGAATCAGAAATGCTGCAAATGCATCTCTCCTGAGGCTTCCGGGGTGGTCGGGGAGAAGGACTGAATTGCTGGGAAGCCAGAGATAAAGCGGGGCGGGAATTTAGCCTGAAATGAATCTCAAGCCATTCTTGCAGAGGCTCAGTAACTTCGCATTTGGTTTTGCTTCTTTGGTGTGGGGGAGTGTCGCCTGGGAAAGTTTCGCGGAGATCGGGGAGAAAGTCCGCGCTAACTATCGGCCTACGCTACTTTTGTAGAAGCGTCGTACGCCACCTACAATCGAAACTTGCGAAGGCTTTAATGTTTTCCATCCATTGGCCTCATTCGAATACCGTCAATGGATCCCGTGGGGAAATCTGGGGAAGCGTCAGCTGGGGGCTAGGCCTGCCATACTTGCAGCCTTCCGGCCCGAGAAGGAAGAAACATCAATTCTGCTCAGCCAGGGAAGTTCTTGATGGCTGGATAACATCAATCCGGCTTGTATAAAGTCCAGCTTCTCTACCCCTCTCAATATTTCCATGAACCTCATATTCTTCACTGTTGAATTACTTGGGTTTCATCTCTAAACTACATTTAAACCAAAGCTTCGGCAACTTTCTGACTGTCAAGTCCTCTCAGCCATGGCGTCGACGAAGACAGAATCTGCCGTGGAACTCCACGAGTATGCTATCGCCGAGGACAACCTCAGGGAGCATCAAGTTTCCATGTTTGACGCTATCATGCGCCACAAGAAGATCTGCTGGTGGACGTTCTTCTTTGCCATGAGTGCTGTGGGATGGTACGTATTTCCCGTCTATTTTTGCAACATTGGTAGATTGATTTTCATCGTAGGGGCTTTGATGCTCAAGTCAACGGGGCCATGCTCTCTGTCCCAAAGTTTCGAGCCGACTTTGGGTAAGTGGTCCTACGCAAATATCAAGCCTGCCATTAACATACGGCTAGATACATCTATGACGGAGAAGCTGTCATACCGGCGAGCTGGCTGAGTGCCTTCAATGTTGCTACTGGAGTCACCAGCTTTCTCGGTGGCTTTGCTTGTAGCTTCATCTCCGACCATTATGGACGTCGGGCCGGTCTTGCAGGCGGCATCCTCTTTGCTACCGGCGGTATCATTGGCGAAATTACTTCGACATCCAGACCCGCGTTTCTGGCTAGCAAGCTCATACTTGGATTTGGCTTGGGCTTTTACCTCACTATTGGGCCTCTTTACTGCTCGGAGCTGTCGCCCGTCATTCTCCGTGGTATCACAACCGCCGGTGTCAACCTTGGCATAGTTCTCGGTCAGCTCCTGTCCAATGCCGTCATCAAAGGTTTCGGAGAACGTACAGATCGTTGGGCATACAGAGCTCCGTTTGCCTTTCAGCTTTTCTTCGTGGGTAAGTAACATTCGTTGAATATCGCTCATAAGATACTAACTCAGTCCAGCGTTCTTGACCATCGGCCTTCCCCTCGCTCCAGAATCACCTTGGTATCTCGTCCGCCAAGACCGTCTCGACGAAGCCCGCTCAACCCTGTCATCCCTCTACGGCTCCGAAGATGAAGTCAACATCAAACTAGCAGCAATTGAGCAGACCGTCCAAGAAGATCGCCTTGCAAAAGAATCGAAGTGGATCGACTGCTTCCGTGGAACGAACCTCATCCGAACACTCATCTCGATGGGAGCATTTGCATGCCAACACCTTGCAGGCATCATCTTTGTCCTGGGTTATTCGACCTACTTCTTTCAACTCGCCGGACTTGATAACTCCAAATCCTTCGATCTTGGCGTCGGTGTTACAGCCTGTGGGATGGCTGGCAATCTGCTTTCCTGGGTTGTCGTCAATAGTTGGGGCAGACGCAAAGTCTTCGTCCAAGGAATGTTCGTTCTCACAGCCCTCCTCTTCCTCATCGGCATCATGGACGTCGTCCCTACTGGAGCAGCAAAATGGGTCCAAGCAGCTTGCACTGTGATCTATGCCTTCGTTTACTTCATGACAATCGGAGCGATGGCGTTCGTGATTCTGGGAGAAACATCTTCACCAACCCTGCGAGCCAAAACCGTGGGCCTAGCCACTGCTACTCAAGCCGTTTTTGGAATTGTGATGAATATCGCCATTCCCTACATGGTCAATCCCGACGAGGCAAACCTGAAGGGAAAGGTTGGATTCGTGTTTGGAGGCCTGGCACTGATGGCTAGCATTGCAAGCTACTTCTATTGCCCGGAGTTGAAGGGACGCACGTTCAATGAGATTAATACGATGTTTGAGGCGAGGGTCCCGCCCAGGAAGATGGGGGATTATCTGATTGATGATGGTGTGAATGAGAGGGTCGAGTGAGGAATGATAGTAGATAGGCTTTGCTGGGAAGACAGCTAGAGTAATGCCTGGCTTCAGGCAGGATTTTCATAAATTTGAACGACTCGTAGACAGATTAGAACAGAACTTGACGACCAGACAATGCTTTTCAGAACCAAGCCAATGCGTTCGAGTGTCACGGTCCAGAGATTTCTCATTTCGGTCATATATTTCAATCGGCATTAATCAGAGCTGCGTATGCTGCTACACTACCATATCGACCTATCTCTCATCAAGATACAGGCAAGAAAACTCGAGCGAAGTCCTGCCGAGCTATGCAACAAACTCCAATACAATGTAATGATGCCACCCAAATTTCAATTCCTTTACACAACTTAGAAAGATACTGCTGGTATCCTATCCATTGTTGATTGAGTTTCGCTCAATGATACAAATTCGTTCCGTTCATATCCGTTCAGTTATGGTCCATCGAGGATCCGCACCCAGTGCTGTCGTCATCGTATTTCGTAAAAGCAATCATAGTAGTCGTATATAGTGTCCAGTAAAGACAACTCTCAATCCTCTTCCTCTTCCTCCACTAAAGCTGGAGTTCTTCTCTCATTTCTTCGTTTCGGTCTCCGATGTCGAGAGCTGCTGATGTTGCTTGCTGAATCATCAGGTGCTAACTCACTCATCTCATCGCCAGGATCCCAATCACTCTCACTATTCAACTCACTACCTCCATCTCCCCAGTTTGGTCTCTCATAACCAGGACCAAGGCCAGCTGATGGAAGACTTGGAGTGTTGGCACTGATGATATCAGGATGGCTCGTTCTTCGGGATTGCAAAGAAACTGAAAGTCCAGCGCCACGCTCTCGAAGTGCTCTTCGTACCATTTCCGCTTTGCGATGTAAAGCCTCAAATGCGTCCTCAAGTATCTCCATGCCCTGGTAGATCTCACGCTCGACTTCGGCCAGGACGGCAATCTCAGTTTCTTCATCATTAGAGACGGGATGACGGAGCTGGGAGGATGGAGTTGGGCCTCGAGATATGGGGAAACCGTTGGGGCCAAGAGCAGGGGAGAAAGTTTGACCACGCATTGGCGAGAAAGGTGTAGTTGTGCGAGATCCACTCGCTTGGCGAGCCAGGCCAGGAGACATTGGACTGCGAAGAGGAGGCGCATTTGATGGAGTAGGGCCTCTCGAAGGGGCAGGGGATGGGTTGGCAGATGGGACTTCGGACTCGGCTCCTGACCACAAGAATCCGTCGAATCGGCCGGATGTGAGAATCTCCCACTCAGAAACGCTGATACCAGATATGGTGGCAAGTAGATTGTGAATGTGAGGATTCTTCAATAAGTAAACAGCAGCTTCCGGATCTCGTGGTGGTACTGGGAGTCGATAAAGTCTCTGCAATGAGTGCACGGTTTTCACCATGAAATCCGATCGAGGTTTCCGAAGTGGTGTTGGAGCGCGTGTGACAGGCTGGAGAATTGTGGAGCCCGATATCAAGGCATTGAAGAGCGGTCGATGAGTTTGATCAAGATGTGTTAGAATAGCAAATGACAAAGTCTCGTCGTCGACTTCTTGTGGAGGGGTGGCAGCGGTCTGTGGACAGCTTGAAAGCCATCGGTTGACGGCCATTTTAGTCTTCTTCGACTGTTGAAGGAAGTGGTCCCGGTACTCTTCCGCAATGTCTGGGTCAATCTTCACAGGTGATCCTGGCCTTGCAGGGTCACTTGTAGTTCGCTGATGTCCAGAAATTCCAAGTCCTGTAATGTCGTCTACAGCTTTCACACCAAGTGTAGCAAAATCGAACGCAGGCCAGAGAGGTAGCTCACGCCTATTGCTGACCCATTCCAACACTTCACCCCATCCAAGCCCCCTACTACCCTCGTGTACTGCGAGATCCGCATTCTGGCACATAACACAGAAACATCCTTCAGAAGAAAGATCTCTGTTAAAGACGTTCTCCAGTCGATCCAGTAATCGTCTTGCAACAGATCGGTATCCAGTTGCTACAGCAAGCGAGCCATTCTTATTAATGACTGTCTCGTATTGGTCCAAAATGTTATAAAAGGGTCCAAATATTCGCTCAATCTCTGAAGGCATAGGAGTGGCAGCTCTTGATGTACCTTGTGAGGAAGAGGCAGAAACTCCAGAAAGTAGTGTTTTCGGAGCTAGACGTGGCAATCCTCCATTCTGCATCAAGTAGTCGACTCGAGGGATATTTATTGGGACAGCAGGCGGAGGTGGGGGTGGAGGGGGTTGTGGGGAATCGTAGGCACTGGATTCTGTTTCGGGTATTTCGAAGTGAATGAATGGTGATGGTGAAGGCTTAATTTCTGCTGCAGATGGTGGAGGGAACTGCGGAGTTTGGGTTGGTGTCCTGGGAGACGAATCTTGTGCAGAATCCGGAGATGAATAGGTATCCAGGGCCGCTGGTCTCTGGTCTGTTGTCTCTGGTTGGGCTTTCTTTGGTGCAACAGATGTGACACTCGAGTCCACTCGAGATCCAGTATTTCCATCCTTGCTGTGACCCCCATTCGCCTGCTCTTCCTCCACAGTCGCATTTTCCGGCTTTCTTGGTGACTTGATCGCTGTGCTGGCCTTCGAGCCCTTGGACTTCACTGACACCTTCGACCTTTCATCCTTTTCCTTCCTTATCCTGCTAAAGATGGAATTACGCGAGCTTGGTCTCGATTCCACTTCCTCGTCTTCTTGTAGCTTCGTCATCCGGGTCGGTGTGGCTTTCCTCTGCTGCGAGAACTGTGAAAACTCCGTCTCTGGCGGGCTTGGTGGTCTGCCATCTGTCGTGACATTCGCAGCGCGTGGGGTTGTATTATCGACTGATTTCGATCTTTGCTTTTCGTCGGAGCCGAGGTCTGTTGATTCTGGCGTGTAGGGATTTGTCTTCTTTACAGGTGTTCCAAAGTCTTCTCTGCTGTTTACCGCCTCCCTGCTATATGCTTTGTTAAAACTGGGGTACGGCAGACTGCTTCTCGATGTCGCACCAGGAGCAGATGCTGTCCGCGCCAATTCTGGAACAAGGTCTGCCATTGAATTTGATGGTTCTGATTCTTGGTCCTTCTCTCGATCCTTATCTCTGCGCCGTCGATGAGAACTTCTGACAGGTTCACCGGTCTCGGGGTCAATAATCTTGGGTCTGGAGCTTCTGGATGACTTGTGGGCACGACTCGATTCCTTCTCGCTTTTCGTTCTGTGTCGTCTCTCACTTGGTCTCTCCTCAGAACCGACGTCGCGTTCTTTATGAGCCATTGTAGGTGTTGAGTGAGCTCGGATCGCGCAGGCGCTTAGAGGATCCAGATGGGTGGATGAGTGGACGGGAGTACATGTGGGGTCACCCTTGACAGCGGTGCGAGCTCAGAGATGTGTGCTGGGTCTGCAAATAAGTGAATATGACATCGAAAGTCGAAGATGGAAGCAATTCGAAGAAAGGTGATCGTAGTTGAGGAGCAAAGAGGTGGTGGAGCTTCGAGTGTTGGTGTTCGTACGTAGCCGTCGCTGAGTGGTGGAAGGCCGCAGGTGATCGTGTAGCGATTCTCGCGGTGAGGGAGAATTCTCACCTAAGAGCGAAGGTGAAGTGTCGACTATGTGGGACAGGAAGATACTAAAAAAAAAAATTAAAAAAAGGGGGTTGAGAAACACAACAGCCTCTGAAGAGATCGAAACTGCTGCAATTAGTATTATGTATTCTTCATCCAAATATTATTAGAGTTTTAGGGTAGAAAGAGTCGGAGAGAAATGAAGTTATTTTAGGGCGGGAAGGCGCTAAATTTTGAAACTTGGGGAGGCTGGGGAAATATCAGTCCTTCACCAATGAGATCATGTCTCTGAATAAACAAACATCGCCAAATTGCAAGTTCTGGCTTTATCTGTCTTCTAGTTTATACAAACCCGTTTAAGGTGCAATAAACTACAGCAAGACGACCGATCGTAAAATGCTTATTCTTGACCCTACATGATCGTCCGGGGGTGTTTGTTTCATTATTAATCTGAGTTGCCTTGTTTTGCAACATTTTGCTTGAGTACATTTCCATCTTAGAGTAATTCTCTCTGCATCTATCATCTCAGTGCAGTCATGTGAAAGCACACCCCGTCTATCAAGTTCCTAAAGTTCTGCCTACAGAAGCTTCGCCTGTTCACCTGCTCCTTTCTGCCGAACGATTAACAATTTTGATTCTTCCAACGCCATTTCAACCATGATCTCCTCCCGGAATGTCTCTGAAGAGACGTAACGAAGTCAGAACCAGATGCTGGACCCCCAGTCAAAGCTTCTCCATTTCACGTCGAAGGCAGAGGCCCCCCAAACTCAACTCTCATCTCAATATCCTTCCACTTCTCACGATCAATCTTATAGTCAAGCTCAGCAACCACACCCCGTCCGGGGAGTTCAACGATCTTCTCCACCTCCTCAATCCCCAGACTCTTCATAATCCCCCGCATCGGACCATTCGCCTTCATCGTCCCCGAGCTAATATTCAACCCAAGCTCAAACCCCAGCTGGGTAAAAACCTGAATACCCGCTTTCCCAATCCTTTTCCCACGAGCCTCTCGATTGAGCACAATCCCCACACTTGCCTCCCCTGGCGCGAACTCATGGATATCACCATACCCAACAATCTTACCATCCAGTTCTACTAGGATGTCGAGGCCATTGAATTTAGAGTTCAAATCGTCATAGCGCTCCTGCACCCGCTCCCTCCACTCTGCTTTGGCGGCCTCGTCCCAGACTTTGCCTGCGCTATCTTGGAGCTCGTTGTTGACCGGGTCCATGACTATGGGGAGCCAGACATCGAAGTGTGATGGTGTTGCACGAAAAAACTTGAGGCCGGGATGAGAAGGGAGCGTAACTGTCCAACTCCGAGTGAAGAATTTGGAGCGAGCATCTTGCTCTGCTGAAGAAGGCATTTTGATTTTGTTGTACGAATGTTACAAGTACTTGTACATACGTGTATCTTGCGGAATAAATAGAGAGATGCTTTGCGGTGACACACATTGATACCAATGTTGATCGGCTAGTGCGTTTTGACTCCAAAAGAGTCTGGTTGTCCATAGATGGATCTATGGAGCTTGCGATGTTTGGGACGGAGGTTTAAATTTAGAGCCTTCGCCGCAGGGCTGCAGAGTCGTGGAATGGCCAATCATATTTGTCAATTCGGGATTTGACTTGTAGCGTCCCAGCACGCATTTCCTTTCCCCACTTGTATGTGCTTCAATCACAGCCTTGGTCGTACTTCAGAATCTGGATAGGAAAAGAGAGAATAGCTGTCTGTTCCTCCTCTGCCCCCCAAAAACTCTTCGTATAAAAGATAAAAGACAAAGAAGGCTGAAATAGCAAGTGCTGAACCCCGATTGGTTGAGCAGAACGAAGGTGGCTGTTAGCCTTCCACGGTAATATAATATGATGAAGCTGAAGGAAGACTAGCTGTTTTCGTGATGCTCTGCCTATTACCAAACTTCTGAAATTGGCTTCATGTCTTCTAAAAGTTCTGATCATGGAACAACGATGTCTTCAGGATTTTGAACAAAAAGCTTCCATTTTGTTTCTGATATTTGTTCCTTGCTGTTCGTGATCAGTCTAGTCTAGTGTAAGATGCGGCGTACTGCTAAGGTCAGGTCTGATCAACCGACATTCTTATGAAAACCAGGCGGAATCGGATTGTGCAGGAGGAGAATTGAACGTATCGTTAGATATCTCATTACTTGGAACATATTGAACGACTGAACCTCCAATTTGGGCAGTCCACCACCGTTGTCTTCGAGGATCGAGGATGTATCTGACATTAATTTGGTTCCCATCTCTATGGCAACAGCAATATCAACCTCTTAAGTTTACGAGAGAACAGTGAAACAACATAGACATAAAGAGACAATTCTTTCCTCCATTTCTCTGCTCATTATCAACATCCATCATCATCCTCTTAGACAGCACAACTACACTTCAACCCCTCAATTCTTTTCCCCACCAAATCCTCCAATCCACTAAGAACTCTCTCCTCAATTCTTTCCAAGAACTCGTCGAACCGCAACCATGTTTTCATTCACCACACTCTCATTCACTGCCGCAGTCAACGCAGCTTACACCAACTCAATAGTTGCCCGTAAAATGAAAGTCCGAGGCACGACCTCCCTTGCTGCCCGCGGTAAAGCTGCTTCCCTTTCCAATCCCCATTCATCCCTTCCACCCATCGCCTGTCTCTAACAAAACGCAGACGACAACATCGAATCCAGCTTCGCAACCTGCATAAACCAGTACGTCCCCATCCCCGTCCTCTCTACCATCCTCCATCACCCACTATCTAACCCTCCTGATCCCAAATCCCTTACTTCCTAACAAGTAACATAACAGAAATACACAAGTAACCCGCCCCAAAATGATCTTCAATGAATCGGACCTCACAGTCGATATTGACGCCGTCCTAGCTCTTTGTATTTTGGGGATTGATGCTTATGAAGCGCAATCTAATATTGGGGCGCTGGATGCTATGTATGGTACTATCGAGGTGGTTAACGGCACTGCTGTGCCTATTGAGGGGATTACGGAGAGTTATTTTGAGTATCTTGAGAATCAGTATGCCTA
This sequence comes from Gamarada debralockiae, assembly GCA_002803225.1. NCBI lineage: Eukaryota > Fungi > Ascomycota > Leotiomycetes > Helotiales > Hyphodiscaceae > Gamarada > Gamarada debralockiae. The sequence continues at coordinate 148,994 of NXFV01000767.1, read as the reverse complement.
GAGAACCTCCATTTCGAGGATTGCATGGGGATAGAAGGTGGGCGATTAAGGGAGGGGAGGATATCTGGGAAGACGTGGTGTATGGTCGATGGCAAGGAGTCGGTTTGGGGTTTGCGATTGATTTATGTTCTGGATATGGTCCTTGTGTTTACCTGTCTGTGTTGGCTGACTTTCGGTCCGCGGTGCTTTGCTGGATTGGATGGGCCTGTCGGCATCAATGACAGTTCGAATGTTTCTCAACCACCATTTGATCTCTCGGTAGACTCATGGACTGCCTCTGGAAGGAAATTTTTCTATTTTCGTGGCCATGTATATATCGTACCTTCGAATGGAAATGCAAACGAGCACTTCCACTCATGCGATGTCTAAGCTCTTCTTAACGCCATGCCAAATGCCCAAATTCCTACAAATGGTTAAATAGCCCCTCACTCTCCAACATCAGCACGATCTGATGAACGGCACTTCTGACGCTGGTCTTCTCGATATCAACCGTAAGATCAGCCTTGGTAGGAACCTCATATGGATCATCAACACCAGTGAAGCCTTTGATCTCACCCGATCTGGCCTTGGCGTAGATGCCTCGCTTGTCGGTCTTCTCGGAGTGCTCTAAGCTGGTTGCGACGTGCACGAGATAAAAGGATCCGAACTTCTCGACCAGCTCCCTGGCATGTGTGCGGGCATCCTCGAATGGTGCGATTGGGGCGGCAATAACAGCTGCTCCGGAACGAGTCAATTCGGATGCAACGAAGGCAATGCGGCCAATGTTGCGGGTTCTGTCGGCACGGCTGAAGCCCAACTCAGAGGAGAGTTCTGCGCGAACGGTCTCGCCCAAAAGGAGGGAAACTGATCGGCCTCCTTGTTGGTTCAGTGTAACGTGGAGAGCACGAGCAATAGCGTCCTTGCCACTATTCTGGTATCCAGTGAGGAAAACAGTGAAACCTTGGGCGGAACGCGGTGGGTGGGATTCTCGGAGGACTTTGACAACCTCAGGGTAGGAGAACCATTCTGGGATATCACGGCCAGTTCGGAGTCTTGAACGGAGCTCAGTTCCGGAGATATCGAGGGTTCGGGTACCGGCTGGGACTTCGTCCTTGGGGCGATACTCTTCGCTGTCTGGGAGGTAGGTCATCATCTGGAAAGGAACAACCTCGATTCCAAGCTCATCCTTGTATTTCTCGACTGCGTGCTGGGCATCGTACGGACCGTAGAATTCCTCGCCCTTGCTGTTCTTTCCTGGACCTGCGTGGTCACGACCAACGATGAAGTGTGTAGCACCGAAGTTCTTGCGGATGATTGCGTGCCAGATGGCTTCTCGAGGTCCACCCATACGCATTGCAAGGGGCAGGAGACCAAGAACGGCCATTCCATTAGGGTATCTTGGGAGGAGTGCCTGGTAGACACGGACACGGGTGAAGTGATCAATGTCGCCAGGTTTCGTGAGACCAACGACTGGGTGGATAAGAACATTGGCTTGTCGGGCGCGTGCAGCTCGGACGGTCAGTTCTCGATGAGCTCGGTGCATGGGGTTTCTAGTTTGGAAAGCAACGACTCTTGACCAGCCAAGCTTGTCGAAGTGAAGACGGAGCTCTGCAGGTGTGTCTTGAGGAAGTTAGTTATTTGCTGATTAAGAATATTGGAGCCAATCTTACATCTGAGAGCAACATAGTCGTAATGTTCCAGACGGTTGATAGCATCGAGCTTGCCTCCAACGTAGAATTCACCAGCTGTCTTGTACAAGTACTTGACTGCGGGGTGCTCCTCATCTCCGCCAAAAACCAGTTTGGCTTCATTTTCCCTGCTGATTGTCAGATTTGCTCCTTGTTGGGAGTCTGACTAGACCTACTTATTTGGCTTGTAAACATCCTCAACCTTGATGATGGCAAGATTGCGATCATCACGGAAGTCGCGGAGAGTGAGACGTGCTCCTGGCTTGATACCTAACTCCTCAATCTGCTCTTTTGAAACATCGAGTGGAATTGGCATGCTGAAGAGGTTGCCATCTGACAACCTGTTGTTCTCAACGACACTGAAAATCATAAGCATTTTATTCGTATATATTCGTACAGTATACGTACCCATTGTAATCTTTCTCGTTCATGAAACCTAGTGGAAGAAAGAGTTAGTATATGTTTCTTTCTGCACAATGTTGAAGATTTTGTTTGCTGTCGCGGGGTCGTCGTTTGCCCCACCACAGCAAAAGGAAACGTACCTTCAAGGGGTGAGAAACCGCCACTCAAGATCAATTCAAGATCGCAGAGCTGTCTCTCAGTAAGGACAATAGCAGGCAACTTCTCTGCCTCTGCAGAAAGTTGTGCATGTTTTGGCAAATCACGTGCGATGAGATCTCTGTTGGCTTGTCAGTTCGCCATCGGGTGCAAAAGTTTCTGGGCGCAACGAACTTGAGTTCTCCGCCATGTGGAGGGTTCGCCATTTTGATGAGCTGAAGGTTTGACGAACGAAAAAGAAGCAAAAAAAAGGTAGGAAGTCAATTGGGTACTTTATGAGAAAAGAAAACAAGTTGGGACACTGAGATTTAATTTTTTTTTAATCTGGCACTTTTCTTCCCTAATAAGTGCTCCGATAGCCCGAGCCGAATTCCTCACCAAGGAGGCGTGCAATGACGTGCTCGGTCAGATCGTCAGACAGCGAGCTCCAACCTACCCCTTGCATGCTGCGGCTGCAGAGGCTTCACAGAAACAACGGATTCGTAACCTGGCACTCTGACTGTGAGCGAAGAGGCTGAGTTGTTGATTCGAGTTAGGACGAATAATGGATATGGCAGATTTAGAATGGAGAGCCAGGGGTCTTGGTTACGTGGCTGCGGACGCGGATTCAGGACAGCCAATTTCAAACGTTCAAAGAGAAGAGCCTCCTGTAGATCCTGCCCCATACCTTTTAAATAGAATCAACACTCCAGGCCGTACTGTAGAATGATATATGGACCAATTATAGGATTACCCACAGTTTTTGTGCTTCTTGCTGTCATGGAAGGCGGGAAGAATATTTCAAGAGGATCTTATCTTATCTTATTTTATCAGATTACCAAATCGCGGAGTTAAAATTCACCGAGACGGCATTCGCCATATCTACGGGCATTAGGAAGCTTTCAACTTTTTGATTCAAGAAGAATCACACTCCACTCATATCCCCCACAACCAGCGAATATGTCAATTGTTCAAGGTGCAAAGGGTGATACCGCATTTCAGGCAAGATCACTGGTAAGTGCAAACGCAAATAGCATCTGCCAAGTCTTCTTGCTACTCCTATCGAGCTCTGCGACGTCAACGTGGTGATATTTTGAAAGGCCCAAGCTAACGATTGACAGTATCGGCAATTATTAAGACAAAGCAAACAATTTTCGGCATACAACTTCAGAGAATATGCGAAACGGAGGACGCGGGATTCGTTCAGGGAACACAAGGATGTGAAAGACGAGAGAGAGATCCAGGAGTTAATGCAGAAGGGGTTGAAGGAATTACAAGTATTGAAGGTGCGTCAAGAAATTGTTTGGGCTCGACTATGTTTCTTGAGGAAGGCGCAGGCAGATATACAGTGTAATTGGAGTCGAGGTGACATACGTTGTGTGGATGGTCTTGCTGACAATATTACCCTACAGAGGCAAACGGTCGTCAGCCAGTTCTATCAAATAGATCGATTAGTGGTTGAGGGTGGGAAGTCTGTACGTTGATCCTTGATTTTGGCTGGAATTTGGAAATAGCTGATCTCTATTGCAGGGCAAACAAAGCGGCCGGAGAAATGATATAGTGAGGCAAAAGGACACTGGGTGAGTACCATTCCTCTCGTCGAACCTTAAAGCTCTAGACTTCCTTTTGCTGACATTTTACAGATGGGATTGAAGAGAATCGGTGATAGGGGATGGCCATGGCCTATGAATTTATTGTGAAGGGAACGGGCTTAGGAGACAGGAGACGACATGCGCCACTTGTATTATACATGTACACACAAGAGCTCAGTTGGTATGAGCCAAGTCTGTATCAGATATCTATGGGAATCACCCCTCAATGAAGAGATATTTCTCATGCATCCGCAGCTTCATTACCTCAGGCATTCTACCGCTTAACCGGCCACAATCCAGTGATATACAGCAGACTCTGTGGAAGCAGAGGTAAGCGGAATCTGATGCGTCAAGATAGCAGTTAGAGGGGACTTTTTATGCAGGCATCGAGAGCCCAAATCAAAAAGTTGATGGATCCGATATCTTACCACGTGACACAAAAATCCAGGGGTCCACTTCGTATGCTGAACGTCGCGATTACCTCAACCGCATGCTTCACAGCAACGCGACTCACTCCCTCGCGCCTTCCCTTGACACATCCAATCCGCACCTACCTTGTCGCAGACTCACACTCCTTGCGCGCAAAAGGTAGATTACAAGGTATGTTTCTCCCACCCCAACTAAGCAATCTTTACATCCATGGCGCAAGTCGCTAACATGAGCTCACAACCAGGAATCGTCGCCGGTGACAACCCCAAGAAGCTGCATACAATAACTTTGAAGCTTTCGGACGAACGACTACGAATCCTCGACGTTTACGACACAGTATACTTCCCATTCGAACAAGTAATCAGAACGCGAAGCGCAAACCCCGTGTCGACGTCGGATCAGAAGAGCTACGAAACGCTGCTCCAACTCAAAACGAGGGTTTTTGGGCGAATCCGGAGCATATCGAACTTGACCCGGATGATAAAAAGAACCCCGTAGTCATGGCCCCCGGCGTAAGTTACCAATGTCGAGAAATGGAGATTGCGACGTCTGGATCTTCTGAAGGCTATGTTAGATACATTTGCTAACGTTTCTCTCGGTAGTATCGAAACTCCAACAGGCGGCAGAACCGGACTGGATATGTTGATCATGACGTTTTTGAAGGCTTGCCTGTCAGGCATTGGCGCCGCGATTTTGTGACCGTTGCACCACCTCCTACTCAAGAAAATACCACATCACAAAACGATATTTGGGCTGTTGAACTGCCGCATGGAATGCCCAAGGATTCTCACCTCCTACCACAACATAGCCAAGATCTTCTCCGCGCTGCTCGATCGGGAAGAATATACAAGCGTCCTCCCCCAGTTGAGGAAGAAGAAGCAGACCCTGAAGTAATACTCGGAGACAAGCCAGAGAAGAAGGATGATGATCCCAGAGATAAAGGCTTCACCGCAAAAGCATGGAAACAAATACCTCGTCATATGGAAGGGCCTGATATTGAATACTTGGCCAAGCGTAGGAAGGGGTTGATTACCATAGCTTCAAAAGCGACTACCACCGGACCAACTTTGACTAAGACAACAGTTCGACGCACAGATGCAGCTGGAAATGAGTATGTCCAGGATGTCATAGTTGCGAAAGGACAGCAGGTCGAAGGAGAAGTTATAGCACAGACTGTTCTTCCAGATCCTGCTTCGGTGGACGGGTTTGCTCATCCCCCACCACCAAAACGCAAAGGCGCACCACCGAAGAGCAAGAAGCTCAAGGGCCCTGGGAGAGGCAGAAAGAAGAAACCAGTTGCTCCTACTAGCGTGCCTGACATGGAACAGGCTAATGGGGTTACTCAGACTGTGGAAGCAGCCGCGGGAGCTGCTGGGCCTGACGTACGTCTCTCAGTGCGTTATAGCCAAGAAATCTACTGACTTATGACAGGCTGTAAAGATAGAGAATGGGACTGAGAACGGCAGTGCAGCCCCTACAACCAGCGAAGATACGGAAATGGCCGAGGGATCCATAGCTGCCTCAGATGATGACGGAGGTGAAGATGGCGAAGAAGGCGACGAAGGAGATGATGATGAGGGATCTGTCAGTGCTCAAGACTCGCCATCGAAAACCCCACGGCCGTTCTCTCCTATAGTCAGTGATCTACCGCACATGAGAGAGATTCCGAACTTCGGCTTTGCGGATACTGACATGACCGATCTTCCTGGTCCTCCTCTACCAAAACTTGAAATAATAGAAGGAAAGTCAGGGAGTCCATTGAAGAATGTGGCTCTGACACAATCCAACCTCACTTCTCCTATCAAATCGCCTGATACGGCACAGGCTCCCTTTTCAGAATCCGCGCCTCTTCCGGAACCTGGCAATATGCCAGATACAGCAGAGCCTACCGTTTTGGATGAAGTTATACAACAACAGGCCGAAGAAGCAGCACCTCCAACTCTTCCACCACCTCCACCGGAGCCTGCGATGGCTGAGATCAATTCCGCTATCGAAACACGACAGGAAGAAGAGGAAGAGGGAGAAATGTTGCTTGATATGATCGAAAACACGAATAATGCAAATATTGGTGCTCCACAAGATCCGCTCACGATAGCACCTGAAATATCAACAGAGCCAGTTCCTCCAGCAGAACCGATCTTTCAAACACAGGAACCAGATGTCCCTGTCAGCGAGCTTCAGCTTTCTGAAGTAGCGGAGCAACAGCCAGAGGAAATGAGCATTCCCGCTCCAGTTGAACAGTCGTTACCAGACAAGGTAGCAGAGCAACCCGTTGAGGACGACGAAGATTTCACAGATCTTTTGAGCGGTTTGGAAAAGCAGTTGAATGATCCGCAAGCCGCGCCTGCCGCAGAGCCATTATCTGAAGTTGTTCAAGAGCAAGCCGAGCCTGGAAACCCTGCTGAGCCTGAAAAGCCTGTTGAGCCTGCAAAACCTACCGAGCCTGAAGCAGAGGCGACAATCACAGAGGCAATGAGTGAAGAAAAGGTGGAAGAAGTTAAGGAGGTTACAGAAGGCGCTTGAGATGTGTGAAAAGTCGATTGGTATTCGCTAAGCTGCATTATAGATATATTTGAGTGATAGGCGCTTGTATTGCCTACTAGGTAGCTGGGCAGGACAGGATAGGATATGCGGGGCGCACAAATGAGTATCATGGTTATGGCATGCTATTTGATAGTCTGCTCAAGAATTGCATCACAAGATTATGGATCGGATGTTTTGGATTATGATTTCCATATATGTATGCAACGGTGTGATCGGTTTGACTACAATAATACAATAAGGCTATTAAAGTTTCGACAAGCAAGCAAGTCAGCAGCTTCAGTAAGCCACCTGATGATCTATACTCTTTCATGAAAGCACTGCGTCTGCCCCTCTGCCCATAGTCTTCCACAAAAGCACTTTGTCTGATGAAAACTTCTTATCAGGACCAAGAGAACTCCTCCCCATCCTCAATCAGGATATCGAATGCCTATTCCCTTTCAGTCCTCTTCATAATAACATAACTCATAACCATATAACGCAATGCCTCCTCTACTGAATCAATGTCTGTACCTCCTCTGCCGTCAACCCGAAGATGTACAACAAGTCTAACAAACTCTCTCCATTCAACCTAGCCTCCGCTTCCATCTGAACCACCGGCTTCGCATTGAACGCAACGCCCAGTCCCGCAGCACCCATCATCAACAAATCATTCGCTCCATCTCCAACCGCAACAACTTGCTCCAACGGAACCTTCTCCTTCTCCGCAATCTCAAGCAACAACTCCCGCTTCCGCTCCGCATTCACGATCGTACCAAGCACTTCTCCGGTCAACTTCTTGGTTGCAGGGTCCGAAGCAAGCGTGTTTGCAAACGCATAGTCGATGCCCAAATGATCAGCAAGCCACTGCGTCAAAGGTATAAAACCGCCTGAAAGCACAGCAGTTTTGACGCCCATTCTCTTTAATGCGACAATTAATTCTCGTACTCCCTTCGTGGGCGTAATCACACTCCTCAACTTCGTGAAAATATCCGCGTCAACGCCCTTCAACAACCTAGCTCGCTCCCTCAGACTCGCGGAGAAATCCAATTCTCCATTCATTGCCCTCGCCGTGATTGCAGAGACTTGGGCTTCGACGCCGATGGAGGCAGCGATCAGGTCGATCACTTCTTGTTCGATGAGCGTGGAGTCCATGTCGAAGACTACGAGGCGCGGATAGCGGCGGAGGACGGTGTCGGATTGGAGGATCACGTCGACGTTCCATTCGCGCTCGAAACGGTAGATTAGCTCGTGTTTACGGAGGTCGGCGAGTGTTAGGTAGGTTGGGTCCGGGGGAGGGGAGACGGTGAGCTCGACGATGGAGGGGTGAGTGGGGTTATCGAGACAGCGGTGGGAGGAGGAGAGTGTTGCCGAGCCCTGGCGGGAAGGAAGAGAGGAGATCAGGTGGAGGAAGGAGGTCAGGCATAGTGGTGAGATGTAGCTTCCGTAAAGGTGGTCGAGAGGTTCCGGGTCTGGTGGGGGCGGCTCGAGAGGGAAGTGGGAGAGGGTTCGGACGGGTGCGAGATTTGGAGGAATGGCGCAGGAGGTTGAAGGGGGGTTTGGAGAGGGTGAGCGGTCTGGCGGATACTCAGTGATTGTTGCGCGCGGCGACTTCGTCTTGTAGATTAGAGTTGCGATCAGTCGGTCTGAGGTCATGCCTGGTGCAGGCTGGCAGTTCGAGTGCGACAGTGTGTGATTGAGACCGCTGTCGATGATCTTGGGTGGTGATTTGGGTGACGGAACGCCGCTGTAGGTGCGGATTACTTTGGGAGCTGCGACCTTGCCGTGTTGGAGACCCTCGACGATGCTGTCAATTCCTTGGTGACCGTCTTGCTGCGGTGGTCGGTATTGTTGGTGCTCTTGCAGGTACGAGCGGCTGCGCATGTTGCTCCCGAAGGATGGCCTGCCTGACTTGCCTAGAGCAATGTTCTCCGCCATGATTCGTCTAGGTAGAGCGTTTTGAGGAACGTTACTGCACAGAGGTGTTTGTGATGGATGTGGAGGGGTAAATCTGCAAGAGCGTTTTAGTGCGTACTGATCCAGGGGTATTGCACAAATTGCACAACTTTATGCAGATCATTATTTTCTTTAAACCTCCCTCTAATTTCCAACCATTTGCACGTCTCCCATCCACCAAACGTATTGCTACGAATTCATCATAGCATCTCACCAGTTGATGCTCTCCAAGTGAAAAAATTCCTTGGGCATCGCTACTGTAGCATGGCTCATGAATTGGAGAAGAGCTTCTCCGCCTGAGCTTTCTTCCTGCATGTCCCAACCACATTCGGTATTGCCTACTTTGGGGGCCATAGAGATGGTACTTGTGGATACAGATAGAGCCTCACTTTGGATGATTTCTTGTGAAGGATTCATAATCTTACATGAAATCAACTATCTTGCAGGTTACATCTAGGCAGCATCCAGCCAGTCCCTTTTCTTCGTAGTGGTACAACTCGCATCATGTGCTTTCGCGTTGACTTCGTGCTACTGCGGGTCTGGCTACCTGATGAAGTCTAAGATACGGCTCTGCCAGAGGGCTATTTAGAAGTCCCTCTTTTCCAAAATCTCCTGATTGCTATCACCGATCATGAATCCTTAGCCTCATCACGAACCTCCTAGTTATCTTTAAATACCTTCAATTTCTACATACGTTTAAGATTCCATTATGTCAGACCCAACGAAGATCTGTTCCTCAAAGGAAAGCCATCTTTGACTGGTAGAGAGGTGACTGAGGCTTCTTCACCGCGAATGCGCCTGGACCCGTCGAGCCAGAGCAAGCTGCGAAGCCAAAGATCTCCCTGTACCAGAGAATTCAAGCTGCTAAGGTTGCTGTCATAGAACGCGAGGAACGAGCGAAGAGGGAGAAAGAAGAAGCCGCTGCTAATCCATCATCCGACTCTGATGACGAAGACCTAGGCGAATCTGGCCAATGGTCCTCCGACGAAGAAGAATCCAAAGAACACAATACAAGAAGAGCCCGACCATTAACAACGAAGACAACTCTGATGTTTACTCCTCTGCTGACTCTGATGATGACAATGTTCAGGAAGTTACCAGAGAACGCGAGGATAGCGAGGGGGAGAAACATGAAGAGGCCGCTGAGGCTTCCTCATCCAAACTCGATGCTGAGCAAGACAGACTCAAGAAAATTGACTACGAAGATATCTCATCTCTGCACTCAGCTGTTGAACCCGACGACACAGACCAGGATCGTTCTGATCAAGACACGCACGATCAGAATCCGCTCCAAGGCGGCTGCCATGAGTCTTTCAAAGAGACACTTTCAAAAATTCCAATAGGGTAAGAACCCTAATAGAGATGGCCGAAAAGCGAGCTCTGGACCAGTTGAAAGAGGCTATCACTGGCTGTCAAGCGACAGCAAAGTACTGTTGTGGAGGATGTATTCCAATTTCGACAACTGCCAGTCAGCCCAACGCCGAGCGTCCTGTGACTTCGAAAGCCCCCTGCTGCGGTTCTTCGCTAGGACATCCCCGATAGGAAGAACATTTCCAAAAGGGTCCAGTTCCCTTTGCCGGAAGCTTCTGACAGAAATTATTACTTGAAGACCTCCTCGCAGCCTACGCCCTAGCTACATTTGGACTTGGTGGAGAAGATGTGCTCGACGAAACATATGGCAAAGCTGGGAAACTAGATCGGAACCAGTTCTCCACAGATTTTCATCCACATGACTATGGCATCGTCGATGCAATCAGTCAGATTTTGTTGCCGGACTTCAGAAGCCCCTGATACGAAGGGGAGGGGAGAATACCGAGGTGCCTTGGCTGAGCTCTACAAGTTCAATGTATGTTCTTGGTAGCGTAAGGATTTGCAGGTATTAACCAAACGCAGATCTACTCAGACCCGGCAGGGAAGTTCCTAGCTCAAGTTGATACACCTCGGGGTGCAACACAATTCGCATCACATGTTGTTTGTTTACCTCATCTGCATGAAGGTATCTTGACTTTGTCAATTCCAACGATTTGTAGTCTTTTACTGACACTCCTTATAAGAGGCCAACTCAGTGTAAGCCACAAAGGTCATTCCATCTTGTTTGACTGGAGTAACACCGAGTCCAACGCCCTATAATGGGTCGCATTCTACAGCTACTGCGAACACGAAGTCTTGAAGTGAAGACCGGCCATCGCATTACTATCACCTACAATCTCTATGTGACTGAGCATATCGGAGGTGTCATTCAACGTTATCCCACGGCAGGTGCAGCCCTTTCCCCATTGTATGAGGGGGCGAGGCAGATGATATTGCAGCCAGGTTTCATGAAGGATGGCATGTTCTTCTAACCAATATCTACTAACATGCGTTAACGATATATAAGGCGGCATCCTGGGGTTCTACTGCACACACCAGTATGCCTATACCCGCAATGACAGCACCGGACGGCTTATGCCCTACGCACTGAAAGGCATTGATACGGCCCTATTCAGCGTCTTCAAGTCTCTCGGCCTCAAGGTATCCGTCCGTCCCGTCTTGGACTTAAGGGAACTCGAAGATTATGACGAAAACCGCTATGGCCTGTACACACAATCATTCTATGAGTGGGACTAAAATTCCTATGATCACAAGTACAAGGATCTTGAGAAGTGGAAGAGTCGTTGACTCGAGAGGAGTTTGAGAAAAGAAGAGGAGTGAGGACGAGAGCTGGCAAGCACTTCCACTCGATTAAACTCAGTGCCGTGATCAGGGTTGGGAGGAAGTTGTGGAGATGAGTTGAAGATGTTCTATTGAGTGTGAGATAAGTGTGAGCTGACCTTATGGTAAGATATCCAAAAGAATTTGCCGATGACTGAATACAAAAACGTCACATGGCTGAACAAGGCGACCAGGCCCTGCAAGGAAGGCTGGGAAGTTGCCTACGTGAATATGAGATACGCAAACAATGCTTCGGTCGGGTGGCACTACAGTCATGCGGCGATCTTTATCAAGATCCCGAGCAGATTAGAGAGAGATGTTGTTGGAACCTCGGTCGACCCTTCTCGGCAAACTTCGTATTTCACCATGGTCAACGTGGTCCTTGCTTCTACGTTGATGATTTCAAGGGGAAGATGAAACCATAGCGGTCTTTCGTGCCTTCTATTTTAATAATTGAACGATAATAAGGACCTATGATGGGGCATATTTCCGTACGACAGTCTTAGGCAGTTTCAGCAACTCATCCTTCACTCAATTCCATGCTTCAGCCTATTTCTAAATACAGAATATGAATTATGCAGTTGGATGTTACCTTCAGATACTGCAATAAGTCCTTCAATCTCAATGATAGAATTGGAGGATCTTGAAGTCGTCAAGAATCTCCGTTGCCTGTCATCCAGTGACAAGTGAGACAATTCAGCCTCGCCACAAGGCTGATTGCCACCAGCACAAAATAATGCATTCATTGAACCTGCATAACCCATACAGGTCTTCACGAATTCTGATGATTGGTTCATGGTATTAGCCCACGACTTTCTTCCGAAGCCACAACCCCCACCAAGACGTAATCTCGTCACGTGCCATGGCGTGCTATTTGCAAGCTACATCGGGAGAGAAACTCGGCTGAATTATCTCATGGAAGCCTTGCCTACCTTTCAAACTCCGGATCTGATCTGGATCTTCAGCAGAGTGTGCAAAACCATTTAGCCCAAAATTTTGCCTCAAACGTAACACCAAGCTGTTACATGTAAAACCTCACAGAAGAAAATTCTCCGGAGCACAACGTCTTGTGCACAGATACCTCATGCAGTCAACACTCTATCTCTGAATCCTCCCTCATCGTCACCGCGTTTTCCAGCATTTGATCAAAAGCCGTCCATGGCAGCCAATCACACGGCCTCGGTTCCTGGCGGAGCAGAGAAGGGGCCTCATTTCTAATGCACTACTCCCAAAAGCGTTTAGTGGCAAGCACGCAATTGAAGATGCCAAAGGGTTGTGAGAAAAACCATCATCGATGGCGAAGTCGGCTGGATTCGTAGGAAGTCGAACGCGGGAAACCGGGAGGGGAAAAGGAGATACACATGTAATTTGCAAATAAGCTGGAAGGAAAGCCATAGAAGAAGAGCTAAGTCCGAGCAAGCTGATTAAACATGCTTATTGGTAATTCAAGAGGTGCTCTGCTCCGCATATAGTACACGGTCTTAGCATCCCACCTCACCTTCATATATTTCATTGCCCTCACCTACGTTCTCTTTGACTGAGACGTCATTCATCCTATTCGCTGTAAACGACAAAGGTGCTTTCCTTGATTCAAAGACAGACTTCTTTGTATTTAAATTGTCCGGACTAAATTTCAAGGAGATTGGTTGCGTACCTTCTTCGTCCGAACTCCTTGATCACGCCATCGGTCAGGCATTGCACCATTGATTGAATCCAGTTTTCGATAATAGCCGAACCTCTCGTCCCCATTATCGATTTGTAGTCTCCCACAATCGACTCTCCCAAAACATCTCCGCCCACATCTCGACCGCACTTTCAAAATGGGCGTCCGCCGCGAATCAGTCAGCTCGACTCTCGAGTCTGGTTATGCTTCTGGAGCATCGTCATCTGAAGCACTTCCCCAAATCGTCCTAGCAAAGGAACATCTCAAGTTTCTTAACTCGACTCTCAACAACCTCTCACCCATCGACATTCTGAGATGGTGCAAAATCACCTTCCCGAGTCTCTACCAAACCACCGCGTTTGGAGTCTCCGGTCTCGTCACCCTTGATATGCTCTCCAAGTTGCAAAAGGAGACGCCATCCGCACCAACCATCGACGTGATCTTCCTCGACACTCTCTACCACTTCCAAGAAACCCTCGACCTCGTTGAGAAGGCCAAAGCTCGCTACCCCAATGTCAACCTCCACGTCTACAAGCCCGAAGGTGTCTCGACCACGGCGGAATTCGAGGCTCGACACGGCAAGGAGTTGTGGAAGACAAATGCCGATTTGTACGACTGGATCGCGAAGGTCGAGCCTGCACAACGCGCGTATTCCGACCTCAACGTTGCCGCTGTCCTCACTGGTCGTCGTCGCTCTCAAGGTGCCAAGCGAGAGTCGCTCGACATCATCGAAGTTGACGAGGCAGGACTCATCAAGATCAACCCGTTGGCGAGCTGGAGCTTCAACCAGGTGCAGGACTACATCAACGAGAACCATGTTCCATACAACGAGCTTTTGAACAAGGGGTACAAGAGCGTCGGTGACTGGCACTCAACGGAGCCCGTGAAGGAAGGCGAAGACGAGCGCGCTGGACGATGGAAGGGACAGCAAAAGACGGAGTGCGGGATCCACAACAAGCGATCGAAGTACGCCCAGTACTTGTTCGAGGCGGAGCAGAAGCGTCAACAAGAGGAGCTTGCAGCTGCGTTAGCGAAGGTGGAGATCAAGGAGGATCGGGTTGAGGATATCATCGTGCAATAGCACTAGCTGTTGTCACTTTGATTGCTTGCTCTGCATATTGGCGGATATTTACTTCATTGCTCTGGAGTTTTGGGATGGGTCTCAGGAGATGGAGCATTCATCATGATATTACGACATCATGACTGGCGTTGAAATGGAATACATAGCGTTGCTTCTTTTGCTTTGGACTTTGCGTTGCATCATCCTATAATGCAGCTGTCTGCGGAGTGCGCTGCTCCTGTTTATAAAGAATCGAAATCAAAATATTCGAAATACTTTTGCGTCTCTGTTGGCTTTGCGTGGTGTTTGATGTGATGATAAGGTTTGGCAGCATGGTTAGGTCGCTGTCGCTTGACTGGGTTTGGGCTTGTCGATTTTCAGCCCCGCCAACGTGGTGTGACCCAACGACTTACAGCCAAAACAACTCTCGGTTTAAACAAAGAGGCACCGCCCACTTTAATACCTTTGAAGTGTCTTGACAAATTGAAGGCGATCCATCGTTGCGCTCCAACAGGGGTGTGTCGCGTCATCGCTACCGCATTTAGTGTCAGCAGCCACTAGTACCAGGGTACGGCAACATACGTAAAGGAACGTTTATATCCTTCTTGTCTTTCGAATCTCTAACAACTATACTAATTTACTACTGAAGATTTATTTCGTTGACATTTGCGAAAATTTGGCTGCTATTTCGACTTGTGGTTCTTCATGCGCTTCTGATTGGAAGGTCGATCCAGCAGGAGACTGGCACAGCTGTCACATAAAGAACAGAGTCAAATGCTATGTTAAATTGTTTCCTATATTCCAGTTTCTTTAAATACTCAAACAGTGTAAGTTAAAAATTCTTCACTTCCTCATAACATAATCCATATTCATTATCACACCGATTCTAAAAGAAGTGTGGCCGAGTGCTCACTGCCTGGAACAGAGTCTCGAAACAAATCATGGTTTACTAAGAGTGATCGATTCGATTATTTAGCTATTTAAAATCGTCTGGGAAATGGCAGTGATTTTCTGTTAAGATGTCTTTCTTCATTGCTATCATGGTCTAATTTGTATCGGTAACTCGTAAAGTTCAGCCACGTCCTTCCTGCTCAGATTCAGCCAAATGTCTGATTCTTTCGAGGCAGGATTTGGACTTTCAAGGATCATTTGTTGTTATTTAGAAACTTCCTGCTATGCCTTCATTAGGAGAGAGAGAGAGAGAGAGAGATTTGTTTTTGGCAGCTTTCAGATGCATAAATATATGATGAATTTCAAATCTGAAATTCGTGTGCACAAGAAAGCAATCAGTATTCAGTACACGTCATGTCAAGACGCAGTTCTTTTCAAGCCAGTGCTTCTAGTCATTTCGCTTCAATGAGCAATTCTTTATGAGACTTGTTCAGATGTCGATTTGGGAAATGAGGGGTTGCTGATAGATACTTCTTTACTGAGATCATCATGACTTTAATATGATACTTTTATGATTCGCATTTCTTGTAGTTCATGTTATTTTAATGTACTTTCCAGTGACAAAGGAGTAGCACCAACAAATGATGATTCGTGGCCGATCGTGATGAAATGGAGTACAGTCCTAAGCCTGAGATACAGCTCAGGTTAGATTGGAGGGGTTAAAAATACTGACTGAGATACGTGCCACATTTTGTAAATAGAACTTGCATGGACATAGTGATGATATCTTTCGGTGAATTGATGTACTTGAGACCTAACCTAGTTCATACATGAGTTAATTGAACGGAGGATGTACTGTACCCCTCAGGATGAAGTCAGTCTTTGCTGATCGTTCGACTTAATGATTCTGCCAAATTACTTTGACTTTCAGTCAAAGAATCAGGAGGCAGAAAAAAAATTATATGATATTAAATCAAAAGATCCGGATCCGTCAAGCAGACAGAGAGCTACGACGGAAAGTTTTCCTGAGAATGGAACTATTTGGAGGGAGATCTTAAATCATCATAAACACTCAAGAATTTCGGGAGGCCATATCTCAATCTGATTGACTTCAACAGATCCTTTGTACTCACTGATATCCAAATGAATCAGCTTTTCAAACATTTCATAAATGATTCTGCCTCTCTCGACATTTGGAAATAGATATTAGGGAAGAACAAATAACCCTGACACGCTAGCGGGCTGAAAGCCGCAATGACGACAGCGCTTTTGTGGATGTGCCAAGGGCAGTCAAGAAATGCCATGACCAACAAAGACAGCTTCCTTCGACCAAATACATAAATTTCGGCGACGAACTTCTTCTGCCATTTCAAAGATAACTCAATATCTGCAGGAGCTCCAAGAAAATGTCGAGCACACTTGATAATGTCAGGGCTAAGGCCAAAGAGGTGGCGTGGGTTTGAGCTTCTGCGGAGGAAGATGACGAGGCTGACGAGCAACAGTGTTGAGGATTTCGACAAAGCAAGGCAGCTCGTGCATTCGGCAGCAAAGTCTGGAGCTTACTTGTACCCTATTAAGGTAAATGTCTCCTCAAGTATATACCAGTGACTTCGAAGCTGACCTCTTCAGGGCATCTATTACTTCCTCAGTCACAGCTCCTTATGGAAGCCCCTCCTCTCGAAGCTCGCCCCAACCCTCACCCTTTCCACCGGTGTCATCATGTTCATGTTCATTTTCACCTACCTCCCACAAGCTGCCGTCCTAGCGGTTTTCAATGGTCCACTCGCGGCAATCACAGCCATCCTCCTTCTTCTCAATGAGAGCTCTACAATCATCAACCTTATTTCCCGAACGTTCTTGTTGCAGGATGCATTGGTGGATACATTTGATGGAGTTTTGGTTGCTAGAAATCAGACAGAAGTATTGGCAGAAGGCCGTGAGTTGAAGTCTGCCCATTTCGGTGACCCGATTGGCAAACTTGGGAAGCTTTTGAAGTCTCCGTTTGAGAAGTTCACACTCAAGTCATTAGTCAGATATGTTATGTATCTGCCTTTGAACTTCATCCCTATTGTTGGAACTGTCATCTTTGTTCTGCTTCAAGGTCGCAACAGAGGAAACTCCGTGCACACACGTGTAAGTCTTCGGAACCCAATATCATCACCCAAACCGATTAATAACGGCTTGCAGTACTTCCAACTTAAAAAATGGTCTAATTCACAAATACAGGCTTGGTTGAAGGAAAACACGGCCGCATATACCGCGTAGGTTTGCCTTCCAGCTTGCCAGCCAAATATATCAAAGTGCTGCCTCCCGCACTGTACCTGGAACATGTATTGAGGAGGGCTTTACGCCACCGCGCACGGCATGCATGGAAATATGTTTCGAACTTTGGATCTTCTGCTATTTTCTCCTTCATACCCGAGAACCCCTTGATCCCGGGCTGTTCGATAGATTTTGATATCTAATATCCGTTCTTTGTTTCATACTCGCATACACAGAACGCTGACTTGCATGCAGATTTGGTACCGTTGCTACGTTGCTAGAGCTAATTCCATTTGCTTCAATTCTGTTCACCTTTACAAACACAGGTATGTCGATCTTTCCCCCAAAGAGTCCCTGTCCTAGTGCTGATAACGTTCCCAGTTGGTGCTGCTTTATGGGCAGCTGACATTGAGGCCAACAATACAGTGATGACAGAGATGACCGATCCGAGGATCAATGAAGAGGCGTCCAAAAAAGACGAGTAGACAGGACTGCATCCTCCCGAGATTGGAGCTTGGTTGTGCACCCATCGTTGATCGCGAACCTGCAGCCACCTCACTTCAAGGACCCCGTGTTCGTCTCTGAGTACATAGAGCTGTTGCCTCAAGGGATGTTACTTTCCCAGTCCTGAGTTTCATTTTGCATATTCTGTTTGCCTTTTTGAATGTGAATAGCGTGGCGTTGGTTCATAGCGGTGAAGAAATAGACTCGAAGTCTCCAGCAATGTGACCTCAGAGCAAAAGTTCCCCTCAATGTGCAGACACGGTAATTGAATGTCAGCTCTCACGAATGAGCGTGAAGTAAAGTTTACCTTGTAGTTACGCTGATCGTGAACTGGCATTGGTGACCATGACCCCGATCACGCAAGTCTTGCATAGTGGCTTGTCACCTAAGATTCGAAGCTACAACATTCTGCCTCTGAATCGGTCATACCAAATTTGGTCCTGCTCGGAAGACGAATGGTAGCAGTCATACCTGCAGCATCAGCTTCTGAAAGCAGCCGCAAATTTGCTGCCCAGGCTTTCAAACGGTCCTTGAGATCGATCAATTGCATGACTTGAATCATTCCATTCAAAAGAAGCGCCGTTACCAAAGTAAACGGTGCGTTTGCAGCTCTGCTGTGCTGAGGTGCCTGACGGACGGGATGAGAATGCACTCCGGCGGGGAGTAGGTTTCACCGAGACAGTTGTCCGTTGAGAAATGACCAGACCGCTGCAGATCCCAACCTTAATCCTCCAATTCTATCCTCTCTATCCGTCTTAAGAGCGTCGAATCAGATGATACAACATGCACCCACTGCGGAAACAACTATCAGATGCTGCGGAGGGCTGCAGCCTTGCGAGTACTGACCCTGCTTGTCGAACGCTGGCTCTGCAGTCAGCCTCTTGTACCCTGAATGTCGTGCTACCCTAAGGAAATCTAGAAATGAAGATGGCATCCCACAGATAGCTTCAATGTGCAAATTTGAAGCGGAGTGTATTCCACTCCGTTGGCAATTTTTGCTGCTTGTGAAGGTGTTGAAAAGTGGCGGGCCTCGATGTTCAGTCCCAGTCGAGTAACTTCGGTTCGGGTACTTGCCATGTACTCCTAAGATGAAACACAAAACAAGATGCATGACGGCATCAAGTCCATGCTGTCTTGAAAATAAGTGGCTGAGGTCCCATATGATCTTGCTCATCATTTTGCAGATGTAAATATGGAGGTGGATGGTGATGGGAAAGGACATTTTGTTGAGCCGGGAATAGCATTCCCCTTTCAACTTCTAACCGGGAGACATTGGAAGGTGGGATCCCGAGCTAGCCCTTCACTACCAGTCAACACTTCACCTCATTCTGAACTCCATATATTCTCGCTCCTTGCACGTCCCGGCATTCGCTTTTCTCCTTCTTTTCCCAACTTTGTCACAAAAGACAACTCTTCGAATCGACGTTCTGGTCTTCGAAGTATCGACAACCTCGTTACTGACACCAACCACAAGGTTATCTCGTCACTCATTCATAGCTTCGAATCTCTACATACGCTTCCCGCCTTCTTTTACGTCACTTGAAGCCAAGCTCATCTTCCAAAACAGTAAGTTCGTCACACCACCCTTGAACAGCCTTGAACCGTCGTCGACGTACCGAGATCATCCCAAACTTTCACTGACGCGTTGACCTTCAGGAAGTCGAGATGAAAGGCAGCACTTTCAACGTCGGCCTGGCGTCGACTGCGATTCTCTTGGCCTTGGCTCCCGCCGCTCAATCCTTCCCTCAATGGATGAAGCCCCGTCAAGACGCAGAGTCCAAGGACGTTCCACGCCAGTACAATGTGTACGAGTCTCCTCCTCCTCAGTATGGTGGTTACTACACGTACGCTGGCTACGGCCCTCAGCCTACGATCGCGAGCAGTTCAGGCTCCAGCATCTCGTCTGCCACTTCTGAGGCTTCTGGTGAAGAAACTTCTTTAAGTGTCGTGTCTTCTTCTGGTAAGTCTTTTCCCCTTGCTCTGAAGTTCGAAGCTCATACTCTGCCAGTTTCTACCACTGTCTCTACCTCTGAACCTGCTTGGTCCTCCGCTGATCAATCGTCTACTTTCACCTCTGCCGGCTCCGACACCTCCTCTGCTCCTCTTGATGTCTTGAACACTCTTCTTGGTAATCTACTTTCACCACCAACTACTTTGGCTACTCCCTCCGATCCTACGTCCAAGTATGTATCGTCCACGATTGAAGCTTCAGCTACTGCTGGAGGAGCAAGTACCGGAGTGACGACTTCAAAATCCTCAAAGAAGCATCACCATCACTCGAAGACAAAGCCAAGCTCAATCATTCCCACTGGAATGTTGCCTGTTTACTCTTCAGGTGCATCTGTGGTCTTGGTTCAGTCCAGTTCGACTTTAACTCCATTCTCAACCGGCTCAGCATCGATTCCTAGCAGTATCATAGATACATCTCCAGCGTCTGTTCCGCTTTCAACAGCCCCATCCCGCAGTCTCGGTCCTTTGGCCACCGCTCCCTTACAGTTGAGTGCCCCCAGTGGTGTTTCATCGTCCATACATGGCAACTCAGGCACCAGCTCGGCACCATATCCGAGGACAAACTCTACACTTTCTTCTACCATTAATACGGGAAGTGTCATCGTGAACTCAAACGCCTCAGGACAAATTTATTCGTCTTCTTCAATGACTAGTACTCCTTACACGACACCAGTTGGAACAGGAAGTTTGCCGACATCAAGTTTCTCAGGCGGTTTAAGCTCATCATCGGCAGGTAGATTCACCACGAGCTCAGGTCCATACCCGGTATCGAATTCATCTGTTATCGTCTATCCAATTGGAACAGGAATTCTCTCAGCCAGCTCAAGCGTCTCTGGTGGAGTTTTGAGCAGCAACTCCACTCCTTACGTCCCGTCAACTGCTTCAGGTGGCGTCAGCTCGTCAGTTGAGACATCGGCACCATATCCGACTCACAACTCAACCGTCATCGTTGGTCCTACTGGAACAGGCAACTTGCCAAGTCCGAGCGGCTATGGCTCTTCAATAGTTGGCACGCTCAGCTCTGGTGTCCCAAGCAGTGTTGTTTCCTCCAGCTCATCGACACCGTATCCGGCTTCCAACTCCTCATGGACAATTGGACCTACCGGTACTGGAAGTTCACCAAGCTCTTCCAGTTTGGTCGGAGGTGCTAGCAGCTCTTTGGTGGGACCATACACTCAAGGAAATAGTACTTCGACATACAGGCCAACTGGCACAGTCGGTCAACCAAGCTCGTCGAGCCTCGTTGATGGTATCACCTCGTCGTCTGCTCCATATTCGACTCCGGCCAACTCGACAGTCTCCGCTAGTCCCACGGGCACCAGATCGCTCCCTCTGTCCTCGAGTTCAGCTGGTGGAGTAAGTGGTTTCTCCTCAAGCGCACCTTTCGCAACCGGAAATGCAACTTCGTCAATACTCCCAACAAGAACTGAAAGCTCTCCATCTTCCTTCAGCTCATCAATCACAAACAGTACACCGAACCTTGGAAGTTCCACTTCGTCCGCAGGAGGAGTTACTTCAACAGGTTCACTGTCCTCCCAATCGACATCTGTACCCACCAACTCCCGAGCTCTTTCTAGCACTACTTCATGCACTGAGGAGTATGTCCCAACTGGTCCAGGATCATCGGCTTCATCTACCGCTGGAGGTAAGAAACGATTCCCATACCATCCAACATCGCCGCTTTGATTAACATTCCTTTACAGGAGAATTGACCAGTTCTGCTGCTGATTCCACAATCTACCTGACAAGCATTCTCACTCAGACCACTTCAGTCTCTTCGTCCACAGCTGTCGGTAAGAGAACATTCACCAAAGACTTCAACCTATTTTAGCTGACCACTTGCAGGATCATTGGCTAGTTTTACCGCTGGGTCTACGATCTCTCTGACGAGCAGTCTCACTCAGACTACATCAATTCCTTCCACGTTCGTCACGCCGACAGGCTCAGCTCTGCTCAGCAGTTCATCTGCCCCAAGGAATTCTTCCCTGTGGCTGTCATCATCAGGTAGTCTGACCTATTCCACACCATCTTCCCCGGCAAGCACTTTCTCGACTGCTACATCTGAGGACTCTGGCTTCTTGACCTCTTCTGTCGCATCAACTTCGTCTCTGAGCATTTTGAGTCCTTCACCATACTACATTCCGCCGACCTCAATATACTCTCCTTCATCGGCTACATCTGAAGCATCGAGCGGTTTAATCTCTTCTATCCGTGTCAGCACTTCAAGCTCTCAAAGTTCGTACACTCCTTCCTCTTCGACCAGCCGGGGTAGTTTGAGCTCTTCTGCACCCGCTTCAGTACCCACCTACGCTCCACCACCTCCTCTCCGTTATGGTGAGGGTGACTATGGCCTCGGTGGGTATGGCCCTGATAGTAGCAACGGAGACTATCAAGGAGATGGAGGTGATTATGGCCTCGGTGGCTATGGCTTTGGGGGCTACGACGGAAACAATCAAGGAGATGGATATGGCGATAACGATGTCTTTGAGGATGATGGAGAGCCCGATTGGTTTGATCCCACTGCCGATGACAATGACCCTAAATTCGGATTTGGCAACGACTATGGATATGGTGGTAAATCCGACCAGGGCGAAGGAGGCCGCCACAGAGGTCGTAATGGCTTTGATGGCTACTGACCTTTAGTGTCGTCGACACATCTTCGCTTCTACACTTGTTATCATCTGTTGTGTAAGAGGTACACATGTTCTTGCTTTTGCTCACACATTTTCTTTCTTTTGTTCTCATTTCGGAAAATGGCGGAGTAGCTCACAGGGTTACTTTCTCTTTGCTGCAAAAAGTTACCAAAAAATCAAACTCAAACTTGCAGTGTAATGCCTGAAGGACTAGAAGTAATAAATTGTTAGAGTTACTTTCGTTTGAATCCTGGTGACATCGTGACAGATCAACACTTCGTCTTTGGCCACTTGGCCTTGGTGATTGCTCGACTTAAAAATCTGTCTTGCTATAGTCACCACTTGGCTTCGCAGGGCACTTCGCGACGTACTTCATGAACGATGATGTCTCGATTTGCAGCTTCGGAGAATTTTCTCCCTGAATGTGACAGACAAGGGTCTCCAATCTTATCGTCATAGGAGAGCCTCGGCAAGATTTTGAGACATTCAAGTCTCAGCTAATCATCATTCTTGAGCTTCAATTGATAAACAGTCTCTTCTACTATCACTAACTATTTCAATCAAGATGTCAGTCACGAAAGGTCAGAAGAGTGTGTTGATTACAGGGTACGTTCCTCACTCACTGGAAGCAGTGGCGCAAGCGATTGGGTTACATCGAACATTCACGAGCTGACCGCAGCATTGCAGCTGCTCACCAGGAGGGATTGGGCATGCTCTGGCCAGAGAGTTCCATTCGAAAGGTATGCGCTTTCGTCTCCGCAGTGGTATGAAGTGGGGCAAATGGGATGACGGTAGACAGGTTTGCATGTCATAGCGACAGCCCGCAACAAGGCGACGATCACGGATCTCGAGGCGTTGGGATGTTCGACCGTGAGTCTGGAGGTTACAAGTCAAGAGAGCATCGAGGCTGCGAGGAAGGAGGTCGAGGTTTTGACGGGTGGAAGGTTGGATATCTTGGTTAATAATGCGTATGTTCAAATCCTACCTTTCCATTCTGATTGCAAGCTGATGTTTGGGATGGATACAGAGGAAGAAACTGCACCATGCCCGCCCTCGACGTTCCTCTCGACGACGCAAGAGCTTGTTTCGAAACGAACTTCTTCGGCATAATATCCATAACGCAATCCTTCATCCCCCTTCTCATAGCCTCAAAGGGATTGATCATCAACATCGGATCACTAGCCGGCATCGTGCCTTACGTCTTCGGGTCCGTCTACAATGCTTCCAAAGCCGCTCTACACGCCTACTCCCGGACACTGAGGTTGGAATTGGAGCCATTTGATGTCAGAGTCATGGTTGTGGTAACGGGAGGCGTGCAGAGTAATATTGCGAGAACGCATAGGGTGTTGCCGGATGATAGTTTGTATCTCCCGATTCTAGGGGATTTTGAGAGGAGGCAGACGCACAGTCAGGAGGGCGCGATGGCACATGATGTATACGCGAGAGGCGTGGTGAAGGAGGCGTTGAAAAGACGCCCAACAAAGTGGCTTTGGAGGGGGAATAAGGCTTGGCTGGTTTGGTTTGCTAGGGCGGTGAGTTTATCCTTGAGATGACGTTCTTCGATTGCTGTGCTTTGTTGGAGGATTGATGCTAACTGGGAGTTTGTAGTGGTTGGGGACTTGGGTCTTTGACTGGGTCGTGCCGAGGATGTTTGGGCTGGATAGGTTGAAGGCTTTGGTGAGAGGGAAGGCAAAGAAAGCATGAGAGCCTGCGGGCAGGCACTTAGCTTCTATTCCTCTCATTATTGTCACAAAGACAATGATGGTTTTGTTTGGCTTTTACCATCCTTAAACCCTGGAACAAATCCTTCCGAGGAGAAGTGTATGAGAACGAGACGAGACGATAATTAATGAAATATCCGGTCTGCTCTAAAGGAAATGAGTCTGTATTTTATGTGCGGCTTCGTTGTAAAAGCACAACTTGTCTCCTTGATCGAATATACATCACAACTCATCTGCTGTCCCCGAAACGAAGTAGATCAACTGCCTGGATCTTTGTTCGAGGAACTCCGTCAATGCTCTCAAGAGGCTCGCCATTGCTTCAATCAACCGTGCCAGAGCTTCAACCAGTTCCTTTATTACTGTCAAGAGTTCTCGCAGTGGCTCAAGTGGATCCCGAAGTGTTTCAGCGATCTTCGCAACCCAACCCTTGTCCAGGTCCGATAATTCTAGCGGATACACCTTCCGCCCTCCCATCCAAGTTTCCTTCACCACCACCTCCCTCAAGCTCTTTCCAGACCGATCATGATACACATTTCGATCAACCACCACCCAATCAGCCCACTTCCCAACTTTGATTGTACCAGTATTCTCTTCTTTGAACCATCCATAGGCGGCATTCGTGGTGAAGCCATGAAGCGCTTGCTCGATGCTCAAGGATTCTTCGGGATACCACCCTCCATCGCCAGAAGGACTTGATTTTGTCGCTGGATTGAGACGTGTGACGGCTGCGTACATGCCGTGAAAGGGGTTGGGAGGCTCCACGGGAAAATCGGATCCTAGAACTGGGCCTGGGTATTTGCTGCTGTCATGTTGTAGAGGGGATGGAAAGAGGCTGGACATGCGGTAAGCCGAGTGGGAGAGTCGGTCTGGGCCAAGACGAGAGAGGGCATAGGCCATATCTGACGTTGCGTGCGTTGGCTGTATACTTGGGATGATTCCCATTTTCTCTATTCGTCGTTGATCATCCGGATGCTGGCCCCAGTGTCAGTCTTCAATCAAGGGAAAATTCAGAAGGATACGAACGATGATTTGAGCATGCTCAATTCTCAATCGCCTTGCCTCGTTACATCCTTCACAGTCAGAGCCAAGAACAGACTCAAAGGCGTCCACAGCTGCTCGATTTGCTCGGTCTCCGATAGCATGAATGTTGACTTGGAATCCAGCATTGAACCACTACTCAAATTAGCAACGGTTCTCAATAGATGTGACACGCACATGCCTCCTTCACCACACTCGTCAACCCCGTCTCGTTGATTAGCATTGTTCCACTCGTCTCCGGTTTGTCGGAATAAGGTTCCAGCAGAGCAGCACCCCAAGATCCCAAAGCACCATCGGCGAAAAGCTTCACTCCACCGAGCATCAAAGTATTGTCTCCCAATCCTTCTTTCGAATTGAGCAATCTCAAACCCTGTGTCTCATCAGGGCAGTATGTATTTCGCTCGGCACATTCCAGCATTACATTGATCCTGATGCTGAGCTCTCCCTTCTCGGCCATAGACTCGAGGATTGAAACATCATCTGGCCTCATACCTGCATCACCGACTCCCACAATCCCGACTTTATTCAACTCCCTCATTGCAGTCTGGAACCACCAGGTCTTCTGTGCGGCATCCGGCTTGGGTGCAAGCGGGTAGATGATGACATCCATAGCATTATCACAGAATACTCCTGGGCCAGGGTCAGTCACTATGACTCCTCCTGGAGGTGCATCTGGTAGCGGACTGGGCAGGAGATCGAGGACTTTCTGCGAGGTGAGGACGCAGTGGACATCTACACGGTCGAGCATGATGTAGAGGTCTTTCAGTAACGGATCGTCGCCGAGTTCTTTCTAGACAGGCGTTAGTTCAATTCCTCAAAGAACGTGATGAATTGGAAACAAACAGCAGTAGGCATCACTCCTCCAAAAAATGCTTGATCCCACCCAATCCCTCGAATCCACTTCTCACGCGTGCCATACCCTTCGCTGTCATGAGCCTGCAGAAAATCTTTGATTCGTGTTCTTATTTCCACGACACTCTCGGCCCCGTACAGAGAAACAGATTCCAGCATTTCTCCATACTGCAAGATGTGGCCATGAGACTCGATGATGCCAGGAAGAACAAATCCGTCAAGGTATGTAATTTTCTCGCCTCTGACTTTAGTTTCGGAGTCCAAGATCTCTGTAAATATACCATTCTCGACGCGAAAGCATACTGCCACTTCTCCGAGACCCATTGGAGGCGGGTTGAGGGTCGTTATGAAGGATCGAAATGTAGGAGAAACGCAGTATAAAGTTGAGTCACGTTTGTTAACGAGCAAAAAGCTTGCCACGAGCGCAATGAGCGCCGTGCTCAAGATAGCCGGTGCCGTGAGACCTCTTGAGGTTGAAGCCATTGTCGTTCGTGGCTTTTTATGTTGGTTTCACGAAGATGGGAGTTGTTGATGGTGCGAGGGGTTACAAAGTCTCGGCGACGATCTTATCGCGATAAGCGAACCCCTGAGCCACGTGAATGGGAGATGTCAAAGATATTACCCATTGCTGCATAGAATTGAGCGATCTAGTGACTACTGATGCAACTATGCCATTGATTTGATTGACAAGATGAGGATACAGTATTAACACATTTACCTCCCAATACCACATCACACGAAATTAGAACTAATCACGTGATCGAAAAATCTACTCGAGGTGAATCTTGCGATAACTTCACTTTCATTCGCGCGAGTCCTCTCATTCGCCTATGAAATCGCCTACTGCCAAAATTAAACTACGAAGAAATTCCCTGCCCTCGCCCCCCTTCCCCCCAACAAAAAAAAAAACAGAGAGAGAAGAAGAAAGAAAGAGGGGGAGAGAGAACTGGATCAGATTGGTAGACCGCTAGCATGGCCAACCATCCAAACTTACGGCGCGCTTTGAAGCTACGATTTGTCTAAGTATTAAAGGCGAACCGACGCAACAGCAGGGCGTTACAAGGAGCCCAGGAGCCTCGTAAGAAGCCCGTAGCAGGACCTGGGCCTATAGCGCTGAACCTATGAGAAGTTTCAGGCATGCCAGATCAGGCCTAGTGGATTCCTTATTAGGTTAGTGAGTCGTGTGATATGTCATGTGACTGTAATGTAATGATGGTACTTCGTAAGCTCGTTCAAGTGTAATTATTACAAATAACGTAACAACGTCCTGTTACAATGTAATTACGGACCCCTACCACATGGTTGCACACAAGGATGATACTCTGGGCAACCCGCTATTGTGCCCACAGGAGAGGCTTACGCATCGACAAAAGTACCATTGAAGCTTACAGACAAGCCTTCTTTAAGCCGGAAAGGATGGTCGTTGCATTTGCTGGGGTGGAACATAAGAAGGCAGTGAAGCTGGTCCAGCAGTATTTTAGAGACATGCCAAAATCAGAACCTACTCTGTCACAAACAGGCTCTAAGACGTCGATAGATTTATCTGCCAGCCAGAGCTGTGAAAGTCTGTCATCCTCATCCTCATCTTCATCAATACCACCCTCACCTACGCAACAACCTTCCAAACTTCTTTCCAGGATACCATTTTTTAAGAACGTCTCCACTACAGCAACAAACAACGCATCGGTTCAGTCATATGGCTATTTGTCGCCATCAGCCATCGATATTTCACAGCCCTCACATTACACTAGTGGCTTCCTGTCACTACCACCTCTACCACCTCCAATCAACCCCGCTCTACCTGCCCTTACGTACATCCACCTTACTTTCGAGTCTGTTTCCATCTCCTCGGACGACATCTACGCTCTCGCGACTCTCCAGACCCTTCTTAAAGGTAGTGGATCCTTCTCAGCTTGAGGACCCAGAAAGGGAATGTGTTCACGGCTCTGTACAAATGTTTTAAACTAATACGGCTGGGTAGAGTCATACGTTGCATTCAACTACTCCTATATAGACTGCGGATTGTTCGGAAGATCGAAGAATTGACTGTGCAAGATCTCCGTAGACTTGCAAGAATAGTATTTGGTAGCATGACGCAGAACCCAGGAAATGGGAGCGGTGCGCCGACTGTTGTGTTGCAGGAGGGTGAAGAGGAGGGCATGGTTACGAAGTAGCTGAAGTGGGAGGATATTCAGGATCGTATTGATAGATGGAAATTGGGGAGGAGGTGAATATGGACTCTTCAAGATCAGTGTATATATATATACGATCGATGTACAATACCCTGCTGGGAATGAATGTATCATAGCAAGCGTCAATCTCTCTCGTCTGACAACTCAAGTTCGGAAGTCTGCATGGATGAGTGACAAGGGCTTGCCACCTTTGACGCAAGTGCGCACAATTCCATGCCAATGGCGTCGTCGAGATGGAAGTAGTATCTTGTACTCTTTAGCATATATTTTGAGCCTCACTTGCGACCCAAAAGCAGCCATTTCGTTTTCGCTTACTCATGCATGTCATATTGCCTGATTGCTTGTAGCCCATTGGTTTCTTTTGGGCGTTGTACACCCACGCGATGCACGCCATTCACAGTGATCAAGCATCTGATTAGCTGGCTGCTGCCTGTTTTTTGCCTCATAGGCCCCCAAGTGTTGGAAAAGGCTGGCATAAAAAAAAAAACTGTGGCTCGGTGAGTGGATAATGCCTAAGCCGCACCTCGTGGGTTGCGATATCCAAAGCCTCGTCTCCGCCAAGAATGCTGCACTCACGTTCTTGCATCTCACCTCTCTTCCAGCCCTCAATTTCGCCCTCATCTGGCGAACTGTCCATATCAAAGAGTCATTTCTCGCCATCGAACACATAAAGCTCCCAGCCTGCCCTGTTTCAGGCGGTGTCTGCAAGATCAAAAGCGAGAGTAACCCACCTCTCGATTTCTCAGTTTCGCACCGCCTGGTGGGGAGGCCGCTCAGCCTCAAGATGTCGGCAGTCAGTGATGTTGTGCCAGCGTACCGACTGAACAAGGAGGATTTGGAGAAGTATTTGCGGAACAAATTTCCGGAGCATGTCGATTTTGATATTCGTGTATGTCCTCTCATGTTCTCTGCAATTCGCGTTCTGTGTCAACTGACGATTTCCAGCTTGCGCGTGACGAATACAAAATTTCTGTCCCACAACTCTTGGGGAAAGTAAGTGCTTCAACCATGTATTTGAATCAAATGGCTGACGGTTGGAGGCGGATCTGGAGGAAATTGCCAACCTGAGACAGAAGACCAAGAAGCGGCGAGGAAACCGCGGCAGCTAATTTTTGTGGTATCGCTTTTATTTAGACATGTGCGGACGTCACTACAGTAAGTGCGGGGGCGCTCGAGGCTTTTTGTCTTATTTGCGGTGGAATTGGTGAGGCTCTCTCCATTGCCACGCACGCAGCAGTTGGGGCAGTGCTCGGGAGTTTTGAATTTTTGGGCGTGCTTTGGGAGCCTATGACAGGCATGCGGCTGGAAGCGGACACATTCAGCTGAGCAGTGCCCGACAACGACCATGTACGGTGTTAGGCGTACTCGAATGATTCTGTTCAAAATGCCCTATTGCTCGTCTTCGCATTTTTGGGGTCTCGCTAGCAGTATCGGAATCTAAATGCTTTCTTGTCGTGAACATGCTACTGACAGAGAGATTCATTGAGTCTTGCGATCATGCCGACAGCTATCCGACAAATCTTGTCAGGCATGAGACTTTTGTCGACTACAATTTAGAGGACTATCAGGAGAGGCTGAATGACCGCGCCAGCGAACTTTTCTCACCGGATGACAAGGGGTATTTAAGATTTTGGCAGTATGACGATGAAGAACAAAGTAAGTCGTGCTCAGAATTCCAAGGGGCGATTGCTAATTTCGAGAAGCATTTCAGGAGGAAGAGCCTCTCGGCATGGAGGACCTGACGAGTCTGCTCCGCGGACCCTCCTATTTTGACCGTCAAGATCCACGATGTAGATTCATGTAAGCATGATCTGTGTTACGTGCTAATTTGGTATTGATGTATTTGCTAGATTCATTCTTGCAGAGCATTCTCGAGCACCACTCGAGACATCTCGAAGAATGCTCTTGTACGCTCTGACCTACCATCAAGTCATGCCCGCATTTCTAGACTTCATATTCCCATTCGGCAAGCAAATCTACACTCGAGATTTCTTCTTCAGCGGGTTCCGGCACGAAAATCGGCTGGCCGATTCAGACGCTGGGCCTAAACTTCTAAAATTGGCAAGATCTGGACGAGAGATTCGTCTCTGTTACAGCTTGAAATCTGTGGAGAAGTCCGATGAGCCAGAAGAGAAGCGAGCCCCCTGGTCAGTCCGTCAAACGGCGACGTATCACTCATTTGATATCCAAACCAGCGTTGCGCTGTGGATCTCGGTGAAAGGGAATGATCTGATCCAGGATCGTGTTATGAGTGCCACGGAGAACCTCAAGCCAGATCAGAGACCTTTTTCGACTAAGCAAGGTGCATTCGAAGAGTCGCTATCAACTCACTTGATCAATTGCAAGTGGTCTGGAGAGAATTGGCGATGGTATCTCAATGATCTTGAGGAGGAGCTGCAGGGTACTACTGGCCGTCGTGCGTTGTCCGCGACGGTGGTTCGTGACCGCAAACCCGAGGAAAAGGAGGAATTGGAATTTATAAGAGCGAGGTCCATGTCCATCAAGACTAGTGGCAATGGCCAAGCAAATGCAACTACATTCCTTCAGCCTCCTCGAGCGAGTAGCCAGGCTCGAGCAAACCGGACCCGGTCGACTTCAAGGGAGTCCAGAGCGGAGCATGACACCCATAGCCAGTTCTCCTTCGACGATTTAAGGGACGTTCAATCAATTGAGGATAAGGCGAATGAGGTCATTTTCGTCCTGAATGCCAATATCGACGTCTTGAAAGAACTCAAAGAATATTACCACGATTTAGTGACCTCGGATGAGAACACTAAAGACTTAGGGCTTTACAAGAGAAGCGTGGAGCGATTTGAAAAGCAGATTTCAAGCGTTATTAACAATTTGCGAATGCAGATAACTAGGGCGGGGGCGTTGGTCCGCATGCTTGTAGACCGAAAAGCACTGGTACGTGAATCCCTCATTTCAAATAAACGATTCTGACAGTATTAGCTCTATGGTATCCTGGATTACCATAATGTGGCGGCAAACATAGCTCTTGCTAGCAAGTCCAAACAATCAGCAGACAATATGGAGCAAATGACGCGAAACATGGAGAAGTTGACCAAAGAAATGAACGAGCTTGCCCAAAAGACAACGCAAGAGACTGTGTCCATGAGAATCATCACGCTAGTGACTTTGTTCTTTCTCCCGGGTACCTTCATTTCGGTAGGTTCTTACTTACTGTTGCTGACGAAGGAAAGCAGTTTCTAGCCTTCCCTCTGCAATCAAAGACTAATAGAGTGCCAGACCATTATGAGCACAGACATTGTCCGATTCCAGGATTCAAATGGAGGCCCAAGTCCGGAGGTATTCCAATGGCCTGCTCTGAGGCTCTACATAATTATCAGCCTACCATTGATGGTGGTTACATTTGCTGCTTGGGGAATATTATATAAGTTGGAGAGTTGGAGAGCAGAGAAAAAGAGGAGGAAGGTCCTCGACGAGGAAAAAGGCCGCTCGAAGGGAACAAACTGAAGATGTTTGATATCTTATAATAAAAGTACTCTGTGTCGATTATGTGTCGGGTACTGTAATGTGGAGTTTGATGCGAGGCTGTCTCTCACAAGGCTAATTGTCGATTTTGGGGGCCTTTCGACCTTTCAGTTGGTAATAAACTACGACTCAAACCCTTTCATTTTCAGTGTCTCAGAAGACTCTGATACCTAAAGCACCATCCTCCTACTGTCCTGACACTGCAGATCAACACAAACTGCTCAGATTCTAGGACACATGAGGCATGATTCTTCCACATCGAGGCTGTGTCATGACATCTTCATGAACCTTACAGGCTCAGCCGCAGGCTAGAAAATCGAGCCCAATTGATACTCGACAACGACCCACCCTCCTAAACGACCCACTTACAGGCTCTTCAGGGCTCACTCGCTAAATTAACAGCGTCTTACAGGGACCGAAATCCCTTATTTTCCACATTTATAACACAACAATGAAAGGTCGGAGAATTTTAAAAATTTGCGCAAAGAAGAACCAGTATCTAAAGAACATGAATATCAATTTTCATATCAAAACGCCTTATTCTTGTGGTCGAAATTTGAGTTTGGGTCGTTTAGGAGGGTGGGTCGTTGTCCAGGGAACTGGAGTAAGGCTGAACATACCAAACTCATCTGCACCAAGGTCGCTCACCACGGAAGTCATCCGGGCGCCACACTTCGAACACAGCATTAAAGGCAGCTTGCCGCTCCCTAACCTCCGCTGCTGGCCTCTCATCAACCTTCGCTCTGTTCATTGCGCTGTTTCACTGCTTGCTCATCTTGCATCACATACTGTGCAAATCCTATCGTTTATTTACGCGGTGCCAAGTGGTTGTCGTCGCAGACTGCGTACCAAGTCAGTGCCTGATATCGCCCACCAAAGCACAGTAACGCCCCTGTCCGCTCCCCCACCTTGGTCACGATGCGCCCGCAACAACCCCAGTACTACGAACGCGAGCAATCGGATGAGAAGCGTCCCCTCCAAGCATTCCATCAATTCCTCCAAGGATCACTTATACGAACGGACAATCCGGTTACGAGCAAAAAAGAAGAGTTTGTGCCGTTTGAGCAGATTCAAGATTACTTCAATGAGGAAGATCACCTCATTGATGTCCTATCTGCGATCTTCCCAGGCGAAGAACCAATTCCTGTCGACGAGGGTATCGTGCAGGACTCACATCTAAAGACCTTTTGTATACTCCTCTCAATCGGTGCAGGAGTATGGATTCGACATTTCTCCGAACATAACAGCCTCTCGGATTTGCGACTGCCTTACCACCACACCCAGAAGCCCCCAGAGTTTCCAATATCACCAGCTCGGCCACACCTTTGGGACGACTTCTGCGAGAAACAATGGGTCTTCTGTGCAGCGGAGATGAAATACAAGATAAATGACTCCCTCGAACCAAATCGAATCCTGCCTATAGTTGAGAGGAAGGTTCTTGGAAAAGGAGGGAGTGCAGTCATCTCTAAAATCGTGTTACACCCCTCGTTCAATAAGCTTCGCGATGGGAGCTCAACGGTATTCCGCCCAAACTCTTTTGATATGGATAAGTCTAATACAAACCGGCGCAGAAGTACACAGGAGATGATGGCGATACTTTTGTACTGAAAACATACCACAAAACAGAAGCCGAGTCGTATTACCACAATGAGGTTGAAGCCTTCAGACGACTTCGACCACCTAGAGGAGCCTCCGATCCGCATATAATTCACTTTTACGGGAGCTTCATCCAGAACGGAACGTACAATATCATCCTGGAGTTCGCTGATCGAGGGACCTTGGAGGAATATTTCAGAACAGTCCTTCCACCCACGAGTGGGAGAGACACTGAGCGTTTTTGGGCGTCTTTATGCAGCATTCTCAGGGCGTTGATTCACATACACGAGGTTGATTGTCAAAACACGCTGTCCGGGCCACAGATTTTTCAAGGGTATGTTAGTTGGGTACGGTTTGGAATATGAAGCACTTGCTGACTTCTTCAGGTGGCATCAAGATGTCAAACCCGACAACATTCTGGTCAAGAGCAACGGAATTAACTCCCCCTATGACTGGAAGTTCAAACTTTCTGACCTTGGCCTGAGCCATTTCAAGAAGACGTCACAAGGCGGATCAGATTTCGACGCATATGGCACTGAAACTTATGGTAAGTCGATTGCTCGTGATAGCAAATCATTTCTCTGACAAGACCATAGGCGCTCCTGAATGTTATAGAGCCGATAGATTTCTGGAAGAAGCGAACGTCTCAGTCAAGCAGAACGTCGACATATGGTCATTTGGCTGCATTCTCAGTGAAGCTGCCGTCTGGCTCGTACATGGTTATGCAGGGCTCGAGGAATACAGGCGAAAACGCGAGGAGGCACTCGCCCAGATTCCCGACATGAAAGGTGGGGATTGGTTTCACGACGGCAAAGAGGTCCTGCCAATTGTTTTGAAAACTATCGACGACCTTCCGGACAACTTTCGCAAATCTGATACGGTTACAGGAACTATTTTGGAGAAAATGGTCAAGAACATGTTAGATGTTCCGGATATAAGACTTACGGCAAAAGGCCTTCATGTGCAAGCCCGGCGGATTCTTCATCGACCGAGTATTATAGAATCACCAGTGGTCGGTCCGGGCTCAACAACAACCCAGCCCCTTCCAACTACCACCAATACGGCTGCCGGTACTACCATCTTAGGCCCAGATAGTGGTCGATTAACTCAGAATCCCCAGCCCGTCCCAGCCCCTGCCACCCAGACCAGTCAGACGACAGCAACAAGTACTCGCCCATCCGCTTCTGAAGCAGAGTCTCAGCCTATGCAGAAAGCGCAGAACGGAAGCAGTTCTAACCTAAGCATACCTATTCCGACTATACCTAAAAATGAATGTCGACCATCCACTACCTCAGTATCCGGACCTGCAAAGAGATCCACCACGCCTTCGAATAATCGGTCAAGCTCATCGAAACGTCCAGCAAACGGCCCGAGCCGAGAGCTTCCTTCGTTGGAAGTTGATGTTGCCGAACGCTGGATTCAAAACAGAATGGCTGGGAGACCTACCGATCTTCCAGGCAAATACCTCCTTGAACGGCTTGAGACTCGGGATCACGTACGTTTCTATTTTCTCTTAATGTAATCCAGTGCAACTGCTCACAGTATATAGATCTTCTTAATTGATGATGCCGCGTCAATGAAGGCTTACGAGGTTGAAGTCAAGCGCATCCTGGGCATACTAGCATACCTAGTTAAAGACTCAGACCCAGACGGCCTCGAATTATTTTTCACCTGCTCGAAGAAGAAGTTCAAGGAGAAAAATCCGACGAGGATTGTCACACATTTCGCTGCAAATACCCCACATGGCCTCACCGATATTCGCATACGATTAGGCTCGATAATCGACAACTATATCAAAGGGTTTGACAGGTCGAAGTTCATAAAAGTATTCAGGCCTGTCCGCTCATTGAATATTTACGTCCTCACAGATGGTATTTTCCAGCCGAATACGGACCTGACGCCTCCACTCCGACGGCTCTTTAACAAACTCGATGAAAATGGGCAATATCAAGTCGGGATTCAGTTCATTAGCTTCGGCAATGATACGGAAGCTTTGAAGCGTTTAGATGAGTGGGACGACAAGTTGGGCCTTTCTATGTAAGTGCGAAGTATTGCAAATATCTACAGTTTAGTTATGTTCTGAAGAACATTACTGACTTGCGACCACAGGGATATCATTGACCATGAGCGATCGGATGGAAATATTTGGAAGATGCTTTTTGGGGCCACTGATCCTTGGTTTGATGGTAGCAAGACTAGTGCAGGCAACTCTACTGGCACGCCAGGGCGATGATGTCCGACTTGACATCATGGCCAGATTTTACACCATACTTTTGGGATTCTGTACATTTGCAATGTTGTTGGCGCACTTTCATCCTGCATATGCATAGCCAGCATTGGAGTGCTGCATTATCTGATCTGAGCGGGAGAAAACATTGGAGGGAGTACGGGGATGGATTCATTGAATGCAATATACGGAGCGAAATGATACCCTGGGATAGTGTTTTTGTGAAAAGGCTACGAGAGGCGTACCTAGGCGTACCTCTCGGCGTTATGAATTGAGGCCAGTCAAACTTCGTGCTTCACAGGAAAGCATTGCATACTTGCAATGTAAAGCTGGTTCAATAAGAGCCAAAAAGAATAAAAAGGCCAACAATAAAATTCTTGTGAACTTCTCGAGTCAACACAACCGCTCAAATCAATCCAAGCGAAACTCCCATCCTCTCCAACCCCCAAACACAGCCGTGTCTCTTCATCATAGCGACTTCCACCACAAAGCATCAAGACAACTGAGTCTCCCCCTCCTCAAACTCCAACTCAGAACCGCAGCTCCGACCCCCACAAGAACCGGCCACATCAAGACGTTCCCGACAATCTTCGCATAAGTAATATAAATAATCGGAACATGCACCCTCGCCGCAATGTCCCCCTCATTGACCCTAGGATACGGCTCATCAAGAACCTCCTTGCCTAGAAACTTGCAAAGCGGTTCCCATCCTTGCTTGACTCTGAATTCCAACAACCTCTCTTTGGGGGAGTGGGGCATTAAGCTACTCTAGTAATAGGGAACCTATTCTGATTACTAGGGACCGTTCTAGCTCCTTGCGATCCTGCTCGCTAGGAGTTATTACGGTATTCTTAATAGTACTACTAGGATAGGACCTGTCTTAAAGGCACACAGAGAATGACTAAGGATTTCGAGCTGCTAGGGGGTAGCAAGCAGAGGGGTGGTGGAGACTACGTAGGTGAAGCGAGTGTCACGTGTACTATCGCGTAGAACGAGGTGAGGGTTCAGGTTAAATAACAAGAATTCCCCAGCTCTCAATGATCCTCATCTAAGTCTGCGATTTGATTTCTTGATATGCTCGGATTTTTTGAACAGCTAATAATGTCCCTTTTGGCACGCCAGCGTAAAATGTACATCCCCATTTTCTTCCTTCCGAGACATCGTACAACCGTATGTTCTTAGTATTTGGTAGCAGTTAAGGAAGCTTCTTACACAATTTTCAGCAGTTCAGTGAAGCAGAATGGCGATGTTGTAAGTTTGTCACGCCAATCTCGCTGGGGTCAATGACTTCAAGCCGCGACCAACTTGATAATGTAAGCCGATTCAACAATCAGCATCCAGTACATACCCATTCTACCAAAATTATCATCAAAATCCCTGTACCGAGTGAGCAACCCCCTTTTGTAATGAAGTCCATCCAAAATGACTTATTACATAAAACCTTATAGAGCGTTGAAGCTCTAATGGGTTTCGCGGACTTGCGAGCGGATTGAGCAACACGACTCTCCGTCATACAGGCAGTGGAAACCAGGCCACAAAACCACGAAAGGCATCAACACCATCTTCGGTTGCTTGTGAGTTCGTGAACGCCCATACGAGGAGGTTACAACCCATTAATTGCTCTGCAATGGCAGAGATATGGTGCTATTCAGCTACCCTGAAGTCAATTGCGCACAGTATCAAGAAGTTTTTGTGGCCAGTGTTCAACAGCTGACTGAACTGTCCATACTTTGAACACAGGCTCTGAATTCGCAGACATCGCAGCACTACATGAACTGGAGTTTGAAACAACAATAGTTCAGCGGGTATCAACTATCATAAATTCAAATACAGCCCCGCTCAGGCAGGCGGCCTTGCTTTGCGCGCCTCAGTTGAGCAATTGAACCCGAGGTGTGGCTATCACTCCTGACAACGAACAGCTTCAAAGCCTTTCAAAGCACTGTCCCTGTATCTTATAATGAAGCAGCATTCATCTCGGTACAAAACTCCATTCCTTGCAAGACGAGAAGAGAAGGTGCAAGAATGAGATTGAAACGGCCTAAGAAGCGAAAACACGAGGAGCTGCTGGAATGGGAAAGGTGTTCTTATCGGAGAGTAAAAGTGGGCCAAACAGTTCGATTTTGTTACGAAATTCATTCCCTTCCATTTAGACAGGTAATTTTAAGACCGAAACATTTCTAAAGCATTTTAACAAGATAAAAACGATGAGGTCGTTTGTACCAACTATGTTGAAGACTGGCGTTGAGCATGTTTCATAATTTCTGCACAAAAAGCTTGATATAGTCCAATTTAGGCGCCGATCATCCACCAAAAAGTCAAAAAGGGGTTCAGCTCAGCCACCATCAGCCACAAATGCACATCATTGCAACAGCCGATCTTGTCCCAAATCCGGTCGCAACATCAGCATCGGCATCGGCGCCACAGTCAAGTTTCTCTCCCTGCACCGCTGGCTATTTCTAGAAAAGTGTCACGAACCAAAGAAAGCTTCTAGATCAAGAGAAGTCCTATCCCTGCACGCATCTCGGCAGCTTGTGCATCCCTGCATTGGGCGCTTAGCGTGACATCTTCCTTGAATATGACGATCTCCGGCTTCCACGTGTGGTTGCAACCGGATGCGACCCATGGCGCTGCATCGTTTGCGTACCTTACAACCCTCGAAGACTCAAAGTCTGTTCTTGATTTGCCTTTGGTAGGTGGGAGAGATCCGCAGCACTGCAAACGAGATCTTTTTGGAGTCTTTGGACTAGTCTCTTTGGGCGGATATTAATCTCACTTCTTAGGGGTTTGACGTCGGCGGTCATGGGCTCGGTGATGTTCCTATTCGGCGTTTTGTCCATAACGGAAGGCAGAAAGGGAAGGAGGCTCGAGTAGTTATATCAAGGCCCCTGTCCCCTCCAGATTCCGTTCATCTTTTGAGGCTGTCAACATCCAGTCCACGGGTGTTCCATTTCCTCCATCGCAATGAATTTCACTGCCATACGTAATTGCTAATTCCTCTTCTCCTCTCACCTTTTGTTTTCAATCATTTATCATATCGATCTCTTCGCCCTTGCCTCGATATTCCAAAATGATTTACCCATTCTTCTTATCGATGCTCCTCTCTACGGTCAGCGCCTTATCAACATATGCACCTTTACCAGCACTCTGCCCAAGTGGTTCTCTTGTGAGGCCAGCAAGTGGTCTGTCCGACAGTGAGGAAACTTACAGAGTTGCTAGAAAGGCTGTTGCAGATGTTGCTTTGAAGGCTTGGTTAACGAAGACAAACTCTGAATTTGGAACTAATGAGTTGCCAACGGTACATGTCCAGTTTGATGATTTCTTTCGAATAAATCACTGACAAGCGCAGGTTGCGCTGACAACCAGTGGAGGTGGCCTTAGGTCACTCCTTTCTGGAGCTGGCGTTATTCAAGGTCTTGATGGTCGAGATAGCGACGTTAGCACGAGTGGTCTTTTCCAAGGACTCACTTACCAGGCTGGTCTTTCTGGCGGCGGATGGCTGCTTTCATCTTTTGCTGGAAACAACTACCCAACGATCAGCTATCTGAGAGATAATCTTTGGGAGCAGGCCTTCCAAGACAGTGTCCTCGATCCCGAATTTCTATTAGCAGCCGCAGCCTACTTTGCTGTCATAGGTGACATCGTTCTCAAAGATGCTGCAGGCTTTGGCACCACCCTCGTCGATCCATATGGAAGGCTCCTATCGTACCAACTTCTCGAGGGTACGGATGGCGGGGTTGGAACGACGCTGTCTTCAATCACTGGGTTCTCGAACTTCACTTCCCATGCCGTACCCTTCCCAGTCATTACCAGC
Organism: Gamarada debralockiae; assembly: GCA_002803225.1. NCBI lineage: Eukaryota > Fungi > Ascomycota > Leotiomycetes > Helotiales > Hyphodiscaceae > Gamarada > Gamarada debralockiae. Next base: position 109,647 of record NXFV01000767.1, on the reverse strand, counting down.
CTCGGCGTCAAAACTTGGCTTGGAGAATGCCTTCCAGGACCAAATGCAACGACATATGAATTCACCCCCTATGAATTCGGAAGCTGGGACAGTGATGTGAGCGCGTTCATGCAGACCCATTACCTGGGCACTTCCATGAAGAATGGAAAGCCAACCGAACTTCTCTGTACAAAGAACTACGACAACCTGGGTTACGTCCTTGGATCATCTAGCAACCTCTTCAATCAACTCTGTCTCAGCGTTCCCGAACCCGTAAACTCATCGACTGACCTCACAACAACATTGGCCCAAATCCTCGACTATTCTCACGAAGTGGCTTTCTCCGATGAATACGCAACTTACCGAAACCCATTCTACGAGTACGTTTCATCGACCTCAACGCCCAATTCCGCCAACAACATTCCTGCACAAGAGAATTTGAGCCTGGTTGACGGCGGCGAAGCCTTACAAAATAACCCCATCTTTCCTTTCCTGCAGCCAGCACGCAACATCTCCGTCATTATCGTGAACGATAACAGCGCAGACACCAGCAATAACTTCCCGAACGGTTCAGAAATCCTAACTACATACGTACAATCTTTCAACCACAACCTAACACGCATGCCATTCATCCCCTCCGTCGAGACGTTTATCTCTGAGGGTTTGAATCAGAAAGCGACGTTCTTCGGTTGCAACGATACGAGCAAGGTTACGATTGTGTATCTCCCGAACTACAACTTTACGTTTGCGAGCAATGTTGCCACGTCTCAATGGGAGTATCCCAAGACGGAGACGGCGGCAATGATCGCTAATGGAGTAGAGATTGCGAGTCAAGGGGGCAAGGCGGGTTGGGGGACTTGTTTGGGATGTGCGTTGATGATGAAGACCGGGCAGGCACTGCCGAATGATTGTGAGGCTTGTTTCGAGGAGTATTGTTACTATGGCTCCTAAGAAGAATGTATTAGGGAGACGAGTTGTACATAATGAATTACTAATAAAAAAAAGTTTGGATCCTAGAACTGCACTGGAGATTTTATCACATGATACAACTCGGTTCTGCAGCAATGCCACACCATGGAGTTTTCTTTTGTCTCCGCCTTCAAGAACAGCTTGGCGAGTGGCATTACCCTTGCACCAAGTCCTCACGAATCCACAGCACCCACCAAGTCCTGATTGTGGTCACGTGGCAGATAGAGCTTTCACCAATAGGGTTTGTTGTCTTAGCTCGCTAAATAGCCGATGTTCAAAAACTAATTCTTTCTCCCTTCTACCACTTGTGTTCAAGTGAAGATATAGGTCGAGTACTTATTTCAAAAATTTGCCACAGATTTGGCGATCTGCAGACTGCAGAATCTTTGTAGATCTTTAGCTGATTCCAGGACAAATTGTGTTAAACATTTACGGGACCTTGCATATGGCTCGCTATTCAAGCTTCAGTAACCTAAAGTAGATATTGCATTGCATTGCTTAGCGTGGGCTGCTGTGCGTTTTCAATACCAAAGTTTGCAGTAGGCACTTCGGCAAAAGGTAAGCTTGCCCCACCGTGGGGTATCTTCGGCTTCAGGCAACGCCAATATTTCTTCCTCCTTTCCCATCTACAATCTTCAGCACACGTTCTCCTTTTCCAATAGTTTTCAAGTTTAAAAGATGGAATCAATTCACGGTCACAGTGCAGCTTGTTGCAATATCCCACCCATTATCTCTAAGGGATATGAGGAGAAGGGGAAGTACGAGACAATTGGCGGTCTGAAGACTTGTAGGCCCCTATTCCTATAACTACTTCCATTATTAACTCAGCTGACCTTTCTCAGACGTAACTGGCCCCTCGACAGCCAAGAAAGCACTCCTTGTCATCTATGATATCTTCGGCTACTTCCCGCAAACAATTCAGGGAGCTGACATCCTAGCAACGGCCGACAGAGATCATTCGTACCAAGTTTTCATGCCAGATTTCTTCGAAGGAGAGCCCTGTGACATCGCTTGGTACCCTTCCTTTCCCCTCATATCCTACCTCATTCAACCAACAAAGAAAAAGGTGCCCGCCAGTAACGGAAGAGCAAAAGAAAGGTCTTTACGCCTGGTTCCCAACCCGCATGCCACCCACCGGTGCAGCCAAGATCCCCAAAATCATTGCCGATATTGAAACTATCTACGGCTCTAAGACTTGGGGTGCAGTAGGATTTTGCTGGGGCGGGAAAGTGGTCTCCTTGACCTCAGGACCAGACACGCCGTTCACAGCATCAGTACAATCACACCCAGGCATGATTGATCCTGCGGACGCGGAAAAGATTTCTATTCCGACGCTGATGCTTGCTTCTGAGGAGGAATCGGCCGAGGAGGTTAAGAAGTGGGAGGAGGCGTTGAAGGTTGAGAAGCATGTGGAGAGGTTTGGCGACCAGGTACATGGGTGGATGAGTGCGAGGGGGAATCTGGAGGATGAGAAGTGTAGGGAGGCGTATGAGAAGGGTTACAAGACTTTCTTGTGGTGGTTTGCCAAGCATTTATAAGAGTTCACAAGTGCGGATCCTGGAGGGCCCAGGATTCGATTAGAGATTGTTACGGTACTTCAAGCCAGCTAAAGCATTGCTTTCGTTGGTATTGGGATGGTTGAAAGACTAAGTCTGCATTTAATGTCTTATTTTGACTTCATTTAATTCAATTCGAGATAGGGTAATATATTTTCAGAATTACATGAGTAGACTCTGCGGATGAATGTTCGCTGCGGCTACCTTTGAGATGCGATCCGCTTGTATTCGAATGAAGCTTGACAGCTACATGCCTAAGGTCAGGCCACGATAGAAGTTTTGGGTCTACATCGGCTGTGTTACCCTTGTTATACGGGCGAGGCTGGTCCACTACCCCATGAGCTCGACGTATTATTAATGGACGGTAAATTTGTAAGGCAATTGAAGAGACACGAGGTTGAAAGTTGAATTAATTCTGTCCCCAAAATGCATTTTCCTAGTTTTACAAAGGGTGTATATTTGTTCAGCTAGACTTTCCAAATGCCCTTCCATCCCACCATAAACCCCTCACCAAACAAATGAAATATTTCTTACGGGGCCGTAGCCTCATTGCCTTCACTGGCAGGCTTCGCAGCATTAGCATTCGACTTTGCAATGCTCTCCTCCTTACTCTCATCAGCCCTGACCTCCTTCTGAGCAATTGGCTTGCCTTGAACCTCAGGCTCTGGCATTCCGACAGTCTCACGGTCAGCTCCTTCGACGTCTGGGTGTGGTGGTGCCACACCAGCATCTTCAGGTTGGGGAATCTCGTTGCCTTGGGCGTCTACCATGCGTGTTCGGGTCTCGTAGCGGGTCTTGAAACTGACTTTGCCTTCGAGGGCTTTGACTTGTTCTGGGTCGAGGAGGTTGCCGTCTTGGTCTCTGTACTCGACTTTCTCTTCACGGGACAAAATGCTGTGTCCTGCTGAAGCAGCCTTCGGAGGGGGCGAAACCAATGCAGGGGGAGCCTCTGACAGCTGCCCTCGGTCTTGTACCAACGGCTTTTGTTCACCTGCGGCCTGTTGAACAGGTTCTGGAGCTTTGCTTGGTTCTAGAGGGGAACTCGTCTTGTGGACATCGGCGTTGGCGTTTATTGATTGGGTGGAATATTGAGAGTACTACTCAGGTTAGCATTATAGAGAAGCTAACCCCGGTGACCTCGATTTGGAAGTTTCTGGGGCGGTATGTGGGATTCATTTACCTCAGTAAAGAAAGTGTTGCAATCCCAATCCCAGGTGTCGAAAAGCTTGACTTGTTTGCAAGCGGATTGTGTCCACGGGTTGCCATAGGCAAGTGGGGAGTAGAGTCCGAAAGCGACAATGCTGAGCGTCAAGAATACGACAGCTCCTAGCTTTCCGATAATTGGGCGCTCGCGGAGACCAATGCCAGGAATACGGGCGGTAACGTAGTCGTAAATCTGGCAAAGTGCGATGATGGCAAAGTAGAGAGCCGGGAAGTAGTGGTGCAAAAAGAGTTGACGTGACATCAGGTAGAATGGGAAGTAATGGAACGCCCATCCTAGGACCGAAGTACCTATTTCGTAGTCGAAGCGCTTAAAAACTGTATTGTCGTAGTCCTTGAATCCTCTTTGCCAGCGTAGAACAGCAAGGCCCTTGAAAACTACAAATATGGCAATAGCCAATGTCGAGCTCCACCAGATGATGGGGTTGCCAATGAGGTAGATCTGGCGATTGTCCTTACCCCAGAAGTTGATACCTCGCCTGAGAATGGGCCAGGACGGTGGACGGGAGTCCCAGGCATGAGATTCAACGAGACCGGCGTTCGTGTTCCACATGACTTTTTGAAGCTCCCAAAACTTTCCGAAGAAGCCTGGGTTTCTGTAGTTGACCTTCTCTGCCGATTCGCCCAATTGAGGATGCTCGTTCTGCTCAATGTACCAGACACTGTTGGGAAGGGTTCCTCCCTTGGCACAGGTAACTTCTTGCTGTTCAGAGGCCCACTCAGGGAGCTTGACTTTGTGCGAAAAGAGAACACAGCCAGTCATGATGTGAACAAGCTTGAACTTAGTCTGGATGGTCCTAACACGGTTCTTGGCAATCTCGCCATCAGACATCTTCTTGATGATCTCAACACGGAAGTAGTCATTGGCATCGCCTTCAAAACCTTCGTATCCATATGCTGAAACCTCATTCTGCCAGTCAGCCTCGGTGACGGGAGGTCGGACATCATGAGAATGGAGGCGGCGATTTGTGGTCATGTGGTAAAGCTTAATGGTATCTCCGTCCTTGATGAAGGCTGGAGGGTTGATGGAATCCCAAGCATTAGAGCCATTGATTGGCTCGCCGTTGATGTCGAGAGGCTGGGTCATGTTCTCAATGAGCCACAGGTTGTTTTCATCCTTATGCGGGTAGAGGGTGATTTGTTGCTGCTTGCTGCCAGTGGGGTACATAAGGTTGTGCGAGTGCAAATAGCCTCCTTGAGTGTTGTGATGTCTGATGGAGACTCTGCTACCAAATGCAACATCGACTGGAACATCCTGCATGGCCTTTGAGTTGAGAGTGGCCTGGAATTCGGAGCTCATGAATCCATCGCCATCACCTGGGTTTACAAGGCAGATGAAGTGGATTCCAAACATCGCCATGTAAAATGAAAGGGGGATCACGATGAGGCAGAATACTCGGGCAACCACATGCTTAGCAAAAATGCGCTGTACCTGTTAGATAAATTCTCTGGCGAGGAAGAGAGGACTCACAGGAGTGACGGTCTTGACGTCGCCCAGGAGAACCCACAATTGCAAAACAGTCAAGCTTCCAACCCAGGCAATTGTGAACAGGCCAACCCATTTAACACTGACTGTTGCGCCCAAGCCAAGACCGGTCAATGCAAGCCAGAGCCACCAACTTGGTTGGAACGCATGCGAGGGTCCTTGTTCGTGCTGATTCGTGAATGATGTGAATGCCAATGCAGTAAATGCGGTCATGATCATAAGAGGGGAGTCGAGGAGAATCAATCGTGCTTGGGTGAGGAGGCCGTTTTCTGTATGCTATTAGGAGCTGCCTTAGCAAAAGGGGGGCAAGGTAATCTTACCAAAGACGATCAGACATGCGCCCATTGCAGCAGTCATAGTTCTGCATCCCGCAGCTTTCAGAGTCAAGAACATAGTTGGCACGAGAAGAATGCCGCAGATAGCCGGCAACATTCTCATGGCAACGTATGGTACTCCTGGCTCAAGATAGTCCTTTCCAATATCCTTGAAATCGAATTCTCCATCGAATCCAGCTAACCATCCAGCAAGTGTAAGAAGTAGTTTCGCCAGGGGAGGGTGTACATCCATAAAGAATTTGCCCTTGATATATTTCGATGCGAATCCTCCGAAGCTGTTGACACAAATTGGTAAGCATTGGATTTCAGGGGTTGGAGAGCAATAGCATACTGGACTTCATCGAATACTACACTGCTAGGCTGGTATATCCTGAATAACCTGATAACAGCTGCCAGAATTGTCAAAACAATCATGACCTGATAATCTGATCCAGGGAGGAGGAAGACATCTGTGTCCACAACTCCATCCGAAGTATAATCGTCATGTTTCTTGGGGGGCGCTTGCGATGATGGGCTTCTGGTAGCCTTCACAGGTCCGCTGACATTCGAGGATTTTGTAGGTTTAGCCATGCTTGCGACAAGGAGATGTGAGGCTGTTGATCAAGGAGCTCTGCCCTACGCGTCTCCTGAATACCGTCGCAATCGTCTCAATGTGTTTAAAGAAAGTAAAGAAGAACTTGCAATAATATTAAAAGTGATGCATCGAAATCGAAGGACAAGTTGACGAAGGTCTAAGGGTTGAAGACCACTCGTGGGAAGAGATGGCCAAATAAAGCTGAGAAAGGGGAGGGCACTTGAAAAGTTGAAGACAGCTATCAAGTACGAAGTACGGCTGAAGACAATGCGGCCAATAAGGTTGCATGGCGCCGTTTTGTCGCCCGAAATCACAGATTTTAACCACCAAACATTTTTGGATATTTTTAAATCCCATTGTTTATTAACAATTACTATACGCGTGTATACTCAATTCATGTACTCTTAACTGTCACACAGCGCGTTCAAAACGTTTCTGTCTTCCAAAAGTTTGTGAGTCGTTCCAAGAATAGAGCAGATACGTCCAGATTAGGCATAGTCCGTGAGGCGTTAGCAAAGTTGGACAAGGCTGATGAAAGCTCTTGATGAACTTAATGGAAAAACGGGATCATGAAATTGGGCTTGTGAACAGAGCACTGTTTGCTCAAAATTTGGGAGCTCTTTAAAGCCATGACCTTATACACGAGACTTACCACTGAAGAAATCCAATTGCCTTAAAACTTTAATATATCTCAATTGTTTACCCCAATTGAGCGACCAACAGACAACCTCTCTCAGAACGCCTCTTCATCACCCAACTGAATATAAAGTATTAGCAATTATCATTTCACATACCCGTAGTTGTGCTATAGCTAGCCATCGATGACATCGGCCCTGGGTTCGACTCTTTGATTGAGCCTTCTGCTGTTGAGTGTTCGTCAAGTGACTACGGATTCGAATATGACGGTAGAGCAAAAAGCATACCGCACATCTATTCAATTGGCAGAATCTGACTTTGATGATTTGGATGTTATGAAAGCAGCTATCCCGGTCTACCATATCTACAAAATACACTCCTCCACCATCTTCAGAACCCCTCCTTCCTCCCTTCATCCTCTAGTACCCGTCCTTCCCAAATTTGTTGTACTTATCATGTAACTCCTAGAATCAACAAGTTAGCTCTGCTTAACATAATAACCCCTTAAGCACAATATCATCTAGCCTTTCATCCGACCCTTCCTTCCATTGCCTCATAAGGGATATCATGGGGTCCTACTTTTGGCAAGTTGACATTGGGCACAATAACGCTGTGCAGAGCGCTGGGGGCATCCTTAGGAGGGTTCTTTGGGTCTCCGCCGGGGTGATATTGGTACCTGTCCACTACGTTAGACAATTTCTCGTCAAGGAAGAGCGCGGGATATGTACTTGAAATGGTCTCTAGCCTTATCACCTTGAGAGCTCTCAGTCTGCCATGGCATACTACCTTGGGCAACATTGACCTTCGCCTCGGAGGTAGCGGAAGTTGGCTTGCGACCTATATGGAAAGTCAATTGCGCTCAATAGTATGGGTATCGATCGAAGGTTCGATGTAGTGGATTGAGTACCAAAGTAGAATCCTGCGAGACCGAAAGCTCCAGACATGACACCCATAAGAACCTGTACATAGGACAGCACGTTAGCATGCCAATTGATCAAGGTAGGTGGTATAGCAGCCCAGGAGGAAAGGTGGTTCGAGGAACATACATAGAGTTCGGGATCTCTCTTTGCGCCCTTTTTCAAGACATGGCCTTCTGCGGCTTTACCTGCGGCCTTGCCGGCTGCTCTGGCTGCTTGTGCTGACATTTTGGGGAGTGGTTGGGTAGGTATCGTGGATGTGAAGAGGTTCAAATTCAAGTGGGCCGATAAATTGACGAAGCTCGGGACCAAGCATCATGTATGCCTTTGTGCCTGAGAATCTATGAGGCAGCAACAGGAGAGATCGGGGCTTCAACCGCCGCGAGCCTTTCTTCAAATTCCGGTTAAAGTTTGTTTGAATCCAAATCCGTTGTATGAGACTACGATTAATCGAATTCTCTCACTGATGTTCCTCGCAGGGTTCTTCTTTCAACCAAGCTGCAGAAGCACTTCTTCCATTTTCAATCTCTGGCAGTTGAACCATCCCAAACCTACAAACTTTACAGTACGAATTCTGTATGTATCTCTGTAGCTCACTACGTAACAGGGATAAGTTGAGGTCCTGCTGCCTGCCCAAATATTGACTGGCCTCCTGAAAGGTACATGCAGAACAGAAGACTGACACCAAACCAAACATATCACAATTCAAGCATCTCCTGATGAATCTGGCTATCCCCCCCTCATAAAACGTCATTCATGTTTCCTCATCTGCATGTCAAATTGTCCCCTTTATGCATCACGCGTTGCCCAGAACGTCAGATCTACCGCAATTTCATGAACCCTGTCATATCCCAATCGAGGAACCGTGGGCGCTTGGACTTCTGTGCTGGGAAAAAGAAGAAATCCAAGGCCAAATCTTCTATTCTACTCACACAAAGATCTTGAAGAAATCATGCACTACGCTCCTTATCAAACTAATTAAATCCTTCTTTCCTTCACCAATTCTTAATTCAGACGTCGCTGTCTTCCCCTTCTCCCTTCCCCAGGCAATTTCCCGACGACGCTCTAAGTCACGGATTACTGTACACCATTCGCACAACCTTTGTTTTGCGTAACTTTGGAGGTCTGAGAGATGTTATGAGACAACAGATATAGGGAAGAGAAGGACGATTTCACTCAGAGCCGCGATGGCTTCTAGAGACACTTCACCGAATATGCGCCATTCTCCAGAGGGCAACGCATTTCCCAATCCGCAGGTTGCGCATTCAGAGGCTGGCGATGTAGAAAGTATTCTCTCATCACGAATGACAGATATTGCTTCAGATGATGGAAAGGATCATGCGGCAGACCCAGCAGCACAATCAGCGAGCCAACGACGAAGTACACAGACTGCAACTGGCGATGCCTCGAGGCCTAATACTGGGGTTACTGGGGTCTCTTCGCAGCGAGGCGCATGGTCCCAAGCAGCCCTATCACGAAGAGGCTATGCTTCCCAAGGTTCGACTCAACGAGGAAGCATGTCTGCCAGTGTGTCTGGCTCAACCGCAGGAAGGCCACAGAGTTCTAAGAGTAGAACTCATGTGCCATCCCTGACCTCAAATGCGTTCTTTCGTCCGATGAGTTCCCAGCGACTTCAAGCACAGCGAGGAGGATCCCGGCCAACTACCATAGCCCAGCAGGGTATGAGCGAAGATGGATCGGCGGAGGGGGGTAGCAGTGTTGCCAGGCAGAGCATAAATTCGAATCAGACAGCTAGGCAGGGGCCGGCTACGCAAGATGATGGAGATGGGCCACCACCACCTTCGAGAGGAACGGAGATGACGGAGTTGGAAACTGCGGAAAGAGTCACGGCGAACACAAGCCCAACACAAGGTCATCATCCAACCGGAAGTCTGTCAGAAAGCGTACGACCTCTGCAACGGAATGCGGCGAATACGAAGGGACTGAGTCTCAACATTGACAAAAGTTACAAGAATGGTGGAGGACTCCCTACACCTTCGAAATCTCCTCGTTCGTTCCGTTCTAGCTTCTTGTTACCAACCCGAGGCGATGCTGCACCGAATAGCCCCAATCGAAGCACACAAGGCAGAGAAAAGTTATCTTCAGCTGCGTCGTCTCCTGGCTTGACACCAGTTGATGCGCCTAAAGCAATGAAAAGCCAAAAGCTTGGAAGAAATTACCAATATTTCACCGGGAATACCGTATTCTGCTGGGGAGGTCGATTGCAGAATACTCGACACAGACCTATCAACATAGCCACTGGGCTTTTCGTTATAGTCCCAGGAGTTCTCTTTTACGTCTTTTCAGCATCATGGTTATGGCATAACATTTCGCCAGCGATACCCATTGTATTTGCCTATGTGTTTTATATTTGCATGTCTTCCTTCCTTCATGCTTCCGTTTCCGACCCTGGAGTAAGTTCCCCTTAAGCGATCTTGTAGACCAAGCTTACGATCTTAGATCCTCCCTCGAAACATCCACCCAATGCCTCCTGCAGACGAGAACGAAGATCCTCTCCGGCTCGCACCCCCAATGAACGATTGGACGATGATCAAATCAGCCACATCCGCAACAGCAGCCATGGAAGTGCCCACAAAGTACTGCAAAACCTGCAACATCTGGCGACCACCCCGAGGCCACCACTGCCGTGTCTGTGACAACTGCATAGAGACCCAAGATCACCACTGCGTCTGGCTAAACAACTGTGTTGGACGACGAAATTACCGATACTTCTTCACATTCGTTACCTCTTCCACTCTACTGGGCCTGTACCTCCTCGGAGCAAGTCTCGCTCAGGTGCTGGTCTACATGAACCAACAACACCTCTCCTTCGGAGCCTCTATCTCTCACTTCCGCGTTCCCTTCGCAATGGTCATTTACGGTCTCCTCGCAACACCTTATCCAGCTGCGTTAATGGTGTATCATCTCTTCCTCATGGGCCGCGGCGAAACGACGAGAGAATATCTCAACTCGCACAAATTCCTTAAGAAAGACCGCCACAGACCCTTCACTCAAGGCAACATCATCAAGAACTGGCTGGTGGTTCTCTGCAGGCCACGACCACCAAGCTACTTGAACTTCAAGAAGAAGTACGAGGACGGCGACCAGCGATTTGGAGAGCGCAGGGGAAAGCGCACAGCACCCTTGAAGGAGGAGGTTCAAGTCGCGGGCGTGGCAATGGAGATGCAGAACGTGAATCAAGGAGGAAGTGGATTCCAAGGCCCGTCGACATTGAGGGCGGCTGGAGCAGGAGCTTCGACGTGAGTGTCTTCATAGACAACTGTGTGTTATATTGTTTGTTTTTGCGTGCCAGTGCATTTTAGCGTTTCTTGTATGTTGTGGTGGTTACTTGTGTAAAAGTCGGATTCTTGGATAGTTTATCTACGTTACTTTATACTGGTTAATGTTTTTATCGACAACTGCCCTATACTGGGGCGTTTCTTGTATCATAGGGAGGAGGGGAAGGAAAAGAGGGAGGCCCAGGAAGAGATGGAGGATGGTGTGTAGTTTAGTGTGTGCGGTTAGGATAGATACCCCTTTTATTGTATGAAATACATTTTGGCGGCTTGTGATTGAAGTTGCCTCTTTTCAAGGTACCTAACATTGTATCTGCTCTTATTTCCATGTTATTGATTCAGTAAATTCACTTCGTGTCAAGCTCCTCCTTGTCCTCATGCGCGCGGGAAGGGGCTGCTTTTATCGTCAGAGGGACACAAGTGTCGAAAACTGTGCTGTTAGCAAAGCACCTAGTCGGCGAGCCCCAGCCTTGCTTTGGGTAATTTCCCAATGTTGATGAATTTAATGCTATTGATCCCTTCATTGACATCAATTGTATCATCACTATCTCGTCTCAATAGATTCTGTGGGCCCTAAAATTGAACCAATTGGCAGAATTGAGGTCTATTTTTCGCAGATAAAGGATTGGGAGATAGGGCGCGAAGTTTGAGAAGAGATGGATGTCTCCACCATGGCCTTTTCAATAGGATCTTGGGTCGTCAGTGAACTACTTTGACTGTGGCTCTTGAAGAAGATATACTTCGACATTAGGGTGCGTGTCGCTGGTCCGACAGGATATGTGGCGATGTGATGGGATGGCTGTCGACACTGTCACTGTGCTACTTCGTTTGAGATTTAAAAGTGCTGGCTTATGTATGATTTAAAGAATAATTCATACCAAGGTTTGACTAATATTCCAAAACAAGATTTCTTGTCGAAGTAATCGGCCGGAAGCCTCAACTAGCTCTCTGATCCTGGTCTTACCAAGCCGCTGGTAGGTTGATGTCAGTCTTGATCCTTGAAAGGGTGAGTGTGTGGAAGGGGTTTCATGAGCATACATGGCAGCAAACATAATATTCCATTGTGGGAGCCAGGGCGTGAAGCTGGTTCAACCTGCTTTGCTGAATGTGTAAGGAAGAAGAGTGCATCACCCCAACGCGTTCATTCAGGAAAGAGACTTCGAATTCCTCAGAAGTCGTGCACCTCATTAACTAGACTATGAGATATCAATCGTTCCTTTAGCTGCAACCATCAATAACAGGTTCTCCGAAGAGTTACTTCTATTCCTGATTTCCTCGGAGTCCCATTGCTCGAATAGAAACGAGTGATCTAGGCTCTTGCTTCCTTCCGAGGGGCAACTCTCTATCGAACATTGAAGTAGAGTAAGGGATTGATATCTGACATTCCAGTTTCACCGACACACACAAAATCCAGCACAAGCGGGACTCTTTTACATTTATGAACTTAATTTAAGACTATCAGCATCGGAACAATGCAGCACAAGGTTGCTTCCTCAACGAGACTTACAAAGGAAAGAGTGCAGCGTTGTTGTCCGAGTAAAGCCTGAAACTCGAAACCGAAACCCATGAGGTAACTTTTCCTCAGATTTGGAAAGTACAAATAAGAACTCACCGATCAGGGAATTCATCGGCCAAACGTCCTACCGCAGCAAACTGGACCCCTGCGCATGGGCAACCAGCTCCTCAGTGCTCGTAAAGCTATACGAAACAGCTCCCAAAGTTCTGTCTCTTGGGGGCTTCGGTTCTGAAAATAGATACAGCCAAGACAAGAGTTGGTCATCATGGTCAGCATGGAAACCAGGTTACCTCCAGGTTACCTGCAGTCTGGAGAAGCGGTTTGATGAACGAAAATAGGAAACAAGGACAAGAAATTTTGCGACAACGACATTAGCTTCCAGAAACTTTGAGGAAATGGAAATCTATAGCCACTGAGACATTCTGGTGTTTTGCAAAAATTACAGAAATTGGAACCTTTTGGTTAAGCTTCTAGAACACCAGACAAGAACCACCTGTCTTCCAGACACTGTGCAGGCTTGATCATGAGTGTTGTTCCACAGGCTTGAGTTGCCACCCGGAATGATTCAACGTCGAGAATTTGTAGGTAAGAAAGAGAGGCGACATTCAATTCGACTCCGAGAGTGTATGCTGCAAGTGGTGGATGGAGTGATCAAGAGTAAATGGAAATTGGAATTATTATTCCGAGCCTCTCTGTGGAATCTCTCTTCACCTCAACGAAACTCTAGCCTTTATACATGATACTAAAGTAAACCGAGCCTATAGGAATATATTTTGACTGATTGAGGAAGTCAAGTCATCAATGTTAGAGACAGGAGTGATTGAGACCATTTTGCAGAATTCAATGGGGGTGCTAGATCGAAACACCGAGAGTAAAACAAATTCATGGAACCTACTTGAATTCATATATAGAGATTGAACTTTTTTCAATTCGAGAATATTTGCTGTATCCGTCTAGGGGCTAGTATCAGGAGGCAATTATTGATCTTGGCAGTAGAGTTATTTTGAAGTGTTTAGACCATTGAGGCGCACGATTCTAGAATGCACTCGTCAAAATCTCCAACCCCCAAAATTCGGATCAACTACGCAAACATAAATATTGACTTCTGAGTTCGAGGAGCCCCTTTCATCGTTTTCTTTTCAGTCGGTTCCGAAGAGCTACTGAAAAGATGACACCCACCTTCTCCCCTATTCCATCACCCCATTTTTGGTCCAGATCTCCAGGCACACTACCGTCTTCCCTTTCGCGGAAGCCCATCTGGCAATGAAACACGTCCATTTGATCCGAGGGAAAATCCGGCATTTACATGCAATAAAAGAATATAGCCGATCTTAGAGGTAATGTGGTGATTAGAACATAACGTATGGATCTTTCACTTTGAAGGAGTAATTAGAAGCAGCAAGGAACCTTTCTTGGCACCTAGAGATTTCAATCACGCATTTCTCTTCAGTGAACCAGATTTTGGCGTATCAAGAACTGTAGACTACTCACAATCCGAAGTAGCTACCTAGAATTGTTGGAACAGGCACAACAGAACGATTAATATGTTCTATTCCAATTATTGCGGAATTGAGCTTCTTCCACTATCAACCTAAAGTGTTCCTGTTTTCAAGGAGATAGCCAACCGGTAGTAGTATTGCAAATGCCTCATTACATTTACCTTTCACATTGGCATGAACTAGCTGAGAAGCACAGAAAAGGTCCTGGCCTCATGCAACTAGATAGTTCTCGAGATGAAGTACAAAAAGAAGAGAGAAAGATAGAGGAGATATAAAGACCTAACGAACCTCTGCAGTAGATCAATGCTAGAGAAAGAACTGACTGTGTAAAAGTATTGTTGTGGCCAGAGGAGGTCGGACCTCTGGAACGAGGCTTCCCTATTCGGACGCATCTAGAAATTGGATCCATCTCATTGGCGAGACGCTCCCAGCCTCTCAATAACAAACTCCCCGCGCGAAACAATACACACCTCATTCCTCACCACAATACGAAAGATAGCTGCTCTGCCTCTCAATTATTTGGAAGCTATTGAGTATTGGCCACAATAAGGCTTCCTTCTTATTTCTTTCAAAAAATCATCTCGGCGACGCTCGTCCTTTGCCTTCATCCAAACAATCACCACCATCTTTTACGCGACCTACCTCACCACAACAGGACAATGTTCTCTACTCTACTCGACAGGCTGGGTGCTTCGCCAGGAACACCAAGCCGACTTGATGCGACGCGTGCATCATCTTCCGACTCAATTAACAGTGTCATCACTGTCGACGCGCCCTCTTCCTCCTCTACACCCCCGACAAGCATTGGCGACAGCGCAAGCGTGTCATCTGGCTCGATGAAGCTTGGAAAGACACTCTCGACCCCAGCACAGGCAACCTCTGGCCGTAGCAGCCGACCGCGCGCCAGTGTTGCTACCTACAATGTCAAGGTCCTGAGCGGCACAGCTATACACGCACCAAAGAAATATTGCAAGGATAAAGGAGTGGTGGACGAGGCGCGTCGTCGCACAATCTCTGGCGATACACTAGTTGGTGCTCTGGCTTCTGGCAATTCATCTAGCGCCACTGTCCAGAAGGATGCACAAAGACTCGTCAGTGCTGGAATCGATGCGTTAGATCTGCAATGGTCTATCAAAAAGTTGCCGAAATCAGGGAGCCAAATTGGTCTTGGTGGCAGTCCTAATCAGAGCCCCAAGAAGGGAAAGTCATCAGATCACAAAGCGCTCCGTTCCACTGGCGAGAAGGTTCAGAGCTTCACCAAAACATTCTCGGCTTTAGGCAAGAGAGGAAGGGATAAATTTGATGGTCTGAAGAAGGTGAAGAGAGAACTTCGAAACCTGGCAGACACCAACGAATACGCCCACATCGATACAGAGCCTGTTATCCACGAAGTATGGAGCAAAGGAAAGCTCGTCGTTCAGGAGCCAGCAAGAAAGAAGAAGAAGGCAGAGGAGGTGGCCGCCAAGAAGCCGGAAAAGGAGGAGGCGCCTGTAGAGAAGAAGAAGACGGGTCGAAAGCAGAAGGTCTGGCTGAATAAGGGGTTATATGCTGGGCAAGTTCCTCAAGATTGGTTCTCCAACTATACCGCGCAGGAGAAGGAAACTATGGAGGATATGACTACATTCAAGGCCAATGACTTTATGCCATTGCCAATGTGGCATGGTCAACGATTGTTGCATGTTGGAAGACACTTCAAATTGCCATTTGACGTCTGCTCTCCACTTCCTCCAGGACAACCAAAGCCAGATGAGTGGCGAAAGACCTCGAGCAGTAGGATGCCTCTTTCCAAAATACTTATACTAATACTGACTATGACTAGACCGCTTCATTGGCGAAGCCGCTGCGCTATGGAAGAAATCAACCCTTTTTGACAGCTTCTCGTCAAAATGTGTCTGTTCGCCAGAGGACGGATGCGATGAGGATTGTCAAAACAGAATCATGCTCTACGAGTGTGACGACACCAACTGCGGAGCAGGTCGTGAGCACTGCAAGAACCGCGCTTTTGCTGATCTGCAAGAGCGCCGTAAAGGGGGGGGGAAATACAGAATCGGCGTTGAAGTCATCAAGACTGCCGATCGGGGTTACGGTGTGCGAAGCAATCGATGCTTTGACCCTCACCAGATCATTGTCGAGTACACTGGTGAAATCATTACTGAAGACGAATGTGATCGACGCATGAATGAGGACTATAAAGATAATGAGGTAAGCTGAGGAACGTGTCTCCTCACATTATTAGCTAACCCGCCTTTTAGTGTTACTACCTGATGTCTTTCGATCAGAACATGATCATTGACGCGACCAAGGGTAGCATTGCACGATTCGTCAACCACTCCTGCAAGCCTAATTGCAGAATGGTTAAATGGATTGTTGGAGGCAAGCCGAGAATGGCACTCTTCGCTGGTGACGGTCCAATTATGACAGGCGATGAATTGACCTACGACTACAACTTCGATCCCTTCTCGGCTAAGAACGTTCAGGAATGCCGTTGTGGTAGCGATAACTGCCGTGGTGTTCTCGGTCCTAAACCAAAGGACCAGAAGGTTGTGAAGGATAGCATCAAGGAGGCTGTGAAGGCTGGAGTCAAAGCCGGAAAGAGAAAGTTGAAGGAGTTGTTGGGTGAAGAT
Organism: Gamarada debralockiae; assembly: GCA_002803225.1. Classification (NCBI taxonomy): domain Eukaryota; kingdom Fungi; phylum Ascomycota; class Leotiomycetes; order Helotiales; family Hyphodiscaceae; genus Gamarada; species Gamarada debralockiae. Next base: position 93,039 of record NXFV01000767.1, on the reverse strand, counting down.
GAGGAGGACGATGACGATTCTCGAAGCCCAAAGAAGAGAAAGATGAAGGAAGCAAAGGGTGTCAAGAGATCAGCATCATCCGCCAGCATGAGCGTAGTCAAGGGCGCAGCTAAGACGATCAAGAAGAGCGTCTCAGCTCAGCTTTTGAACGCAAGACAGGCAATCAGCTCTAGACGGGGAGAAGTGGTGGTCAAGAAGACGGTCAAAGCCAGTTTGTCGAAGAGTTATGGCAAGGGTCAAACCAAGCTTTCGTCAAGAAACTCAAGCTTGACAATTGTTACTGGAGACAGTAGCCCCGAAAGCGTGAAAGGAAAGAGAACTGGCGGGCCCGGAAAGAGCAGTGCGAAGAATGTGGTGAGAAGCATGAAGGGAGGAAGACCGGGCTTGGAATCTCGGGCTTCGAGCAGCGAAGGTACGATTAGGGTCATTAGCATCGCTGGAGAGGAGTAGAGGGACGGATCTTTGCATAAATGAGAGGTAGTTGCGTTGTTCCGTGGAGCCGAATATTTCCTTTTGCTTTGGTTTCATGGGAGTCACTGGGGATCTTTTCTTCTGGCATGGCTCTTTTTCAACCGGAGCATCTATGTATGACTATCTACTAATGCCTTCGTTGGGTGGTGAGCATGGCGTATTCAATTTGCTTTGAAAACTTGACCACGTTGCTCCATGTGATATATCGGCCGCATAGCTTTGATAAGTGAATTCGAGGACAAGGCATTTTGGATATGCAAGACGTGTGGTCTGTTCTCGCAGGCGGTTGGCCTTCCAAGTCTGTCCTGATAGCAACAAGAGACTCTATAACTACATGAGTGAATTGACAAAGTCGACAACGAGCTTGATTCACTAACAACACGGAGCAACGCGTTAACAATTGGTCTGTCGTTGATAGACATACAGCTTTTCTGCACCATTGCTTACCTTAGGAACCTCAGGTCACTTCAACACTGGGCCTATGAAACCTTCGTAGAGAGATACTGGTTTACGTGACTATACTTCATTGGAAATGTGAAGGAGACTTGTAAAGAGCCAGAATACTGAACAGGTAAATTTACCTCAGGGGATATCTTCAGACAGCCGTCAGCCAACCCCTTTATTCGCTAGCGTCACGCTGGTGCGGATAGTTCCCGCACGATCAGCCTTGGCGTGAAATTTATGAGAAATTGATCTTCAAGCGCGTCACTGACTCGGTATCGAACAATTTTCAAAGGCTCTCACACGACACAACCCATATGTCACAACGACCCCTTTTCACATGCCATGATACATCGCTGAACTCTACGATTCTTTTCAACGTCTTCAAACGTTTAGAAAATTCGACGTCCTCCTCAAGGGAGTAAGACTCCCTCATGAATACCCAAGCTGCTTCATCACCAGTAGATCCGCAAAGACGTCAAATCCATCCCACACACCTCCTACAATCGCGAGAGACGGGCCAACACGGTCCTGCACAATCCAGATATGCAAGTACGATAGCGAAGCCTGCGCCTGTGGCAAAGTCATGGGCGCATTTCGTTGCTGGAGGGTAAGGCCCCTTTCAATGTACCATCGGCGAAGACATCTATCTAATATCTGGTTTGCAGAATTGGAGGCATGACAGCAGCCGCGCTGACAGCTCCCCTCGATGTTCTTAAAACCCGACTTCAATCCGACTTCTACCAGGCGCAGTTAGCCCAAGCCCGATTGGCAAAAGGCATCTCTGCCCACGCACACCTATCCCCCATTCGCAGCGGCATCCTACATTTCCGGGAGACGTTTCAAATATTAGGATCAGTCCACAGACTAGAGGGATGGCGGGCACTTTTCAAAGGATTGGGTCCGAATCTAGTTGGAGTGGTACCAGCGCGATCGATAAATTTCTTCGTGGTAGGGAACGGCAAGCGGATAATTGCTGATTATGGAAATAATGGAGAAGAATCTGCCTGGGTGGTGCTATGTGCTGCGGCGCTGGCGGGAATCGTTACGTCGACAGCTACGAATCCGATTTGGTTGATTAAGACGAGATTGCAGCTGGATAAAAATGTTGTGGAGAAGACGGGTGGCGTGGCTAAGAGAAGATATAAGAACTCGTGGGATTGTATAAAACAGGTTGTCCGACAGGAGGGAATTAGAGGTTTGTACAAAGGGATGAGTGCGAGTTATTTAGGGGTTACGGAGAGTACGCTCCAGTGGGTGCTGTATGAGCAGATGAAGAAGTCTTTGGCGAAGCGCGAGGAACGAATTCTGCTCAGCGGGAGACCCAAGACCGTCTGGGATAACTCGGTGGAGTGGACCGGAAATGTGGGAGCTGCTGGGGTCGCCAAGCTTGTTGCAGCTCTGGCAACGTATCCCCACGAGGTCAGTACTCGACAGTTCTTGATTTTGTGCCTCACTAACTGCTTCCTAGGTTGTACGCACCCGTCTTCGTCAAGCACCTACAGAAAATGGCCAACTGAAATATTCCGGCCTTATCCAGTGTTTCAAGCTCATCTGGAAGCAGGAGGGTATGGTCGGCTTGTACGGAGGACTAACACCCCATCTTTTACGGACTGTTCCCAGCGCAGCCATCATGTTCGGCATGTACGAGGGTATTTTGAAGTTATTACATGCGCCTTCTTAGACGGGCGTTAAACTTTGTTTGATGTATAATATCTGGGAGGGACTCGGCGTTTGTACAAAAGCATTCTTCGCTTCTTGTAAAAACTTCGACACCGCTCTTGAACAAGCTAGACGTACATTAGATGTCACGATAGGCTGGCTGGAAGGCGTTAATAAGGACCGGCGGTTTGGACCGACCAAGTCTGATAGATGGACGGCGCGTCCTTTTAATTGATCTCAACTTGATATCCCTTCTGTGGTAACGATCTTGAAAGTAATCTTGAAATTTTACATATGTAATTCCTGAGTGATAGTCACATGCATAAGGACCGCTGCACTTTTCCTCCAGCAGAGAGCAAAGCAACTGCAACGCAACGCAAAGCAAGCAAACCAACGCTTGAATGAATCGTTGAAAGCGCCTGTGAACAGAGCTCCTGATGCCGACACAAAATGAAGAAAGCTTCCTCGCCTCACGTCCCATCCTCCGTTCCGTTCCTTCATACACTCATACCGTATGTGATCTTCGTAATAGAGAAAGGTCATGCTGGGTCATGATAATCGTACTCGGTCGTCGTTTTTGGAGCTTTCGTGATTGTCGTTGGCCGAGTTCGATGGGCGGTGGACTTCACCATGCGTTACGGTCCCAATTGGGATCTGACACAACCCTTGTCAGCATATACCTCTCATGATCATAGCTTGACCCTCTTCAGGCCTTGATGCCCTCCAGAGACTTTTCCTCTCCGCTAACCGCTAATCCCACCCTGCTTCCAGATACCAAGAGAAAGCCCAACTTACCCTGTACGAAACCAGCCAGAACCTTACTACCAGTCTGCAGAAGCGGATGTCCTACAACAATCTGCAAGAACCTCTGCAAGCCCTCCCTCCGATGCTCGATCACATCGTCACTAAAGCGATTCGTAAAGACCTTGCCAGGCAAAGGTGGGATCGTAACACGCGCACTCTCCCTCTCGAGAATGTCGCGGAAATACTCGAAGTCTGAATATCGTCTGCGCACACTGCTGTGACGGAGCTTGAAGGCGGGGATGTTGGTGCGGCACACAATCTCATAGTCTGTGTACATGTTGCGGCCGATTCCGTGGGTGCGGGGGTTCCTGACCTTGATGACTCTTAGAGAGCTTCTTACGAGTTTGGGGGACAATGGAATAGAGAAATAGAAGATGGAGGGCATAGGTGAGGGGGTAAAGCTTACTTCTATCTCCAAGAAGTTCTCTGGTGGGCCATAGATCTCCTCGAAGCTTTGCTGGCGCGAATCTGGCATTGCCTGCATGATTGCTACTGGTGGCGCAAGGCCAATTTTGCCTTGAAAGGGGTATTACTGTCTTTTGTAGCTTGTAGAGAATCTTGTAGAGACTCGATATAATGTCTGCGATCGAGTTCGAGTGGTCGTGTGATTGTGAATAGTCTCAGGTGAGGCTGTCTTCGTATTCAGAAAGAGCTCTGCCCCGCGAACTTTCCATTCGCTTGAGGAAGCAGCAATTCACGTGACGTGACATAACGCGTGCGTTGTGAATCGACCCCGCTGAGATCAGCCCATTTGCTTCCTACCTTGAGATGAGGCTATGACATGGTGATATTACTACGCTGTGCTACGTTAAGTTTTTCTCCTCTCCTCTTCTCTTCTTAAGAGTGAAGTGCAATCTAGCTGTTGTCCTTCGTCCGTTGCTCTGAAAAGCTGTTATCATTCGTTCACTCTCCTTGCAGTGAACAATCCAAATCCTCAAGATGGCTATCCTACAGAAGCTGTTTGTCTTGGTGGGCCACCCGTGAGCAAGCAAATTGTGGTGAATCCAGCCTCTGCTAATTGTTCTAGTTGCTACTTGCATTGACAGCTATCGCTAGGTATGTCGTGCCTCTCGTTCGTTTCCTCTCGTTGTTTAATGCACTGATATCGCTGGTAAAATCCAGCTACGCGTATTCTCAAATCCGCTTCCTCAACCTTCCAATCTCTCAAGCGCTTGGACTGTTCACAGTAGTCCTGCCCCTCATAGCTGGCATATCAACTCAAGGAGCATACGGTCTGGTCCAACGATCATCGAAGAAAGAAAATTACCACCTTATGATCCCCCTCCTCGCGGTGATTGGTTTTCAACTCATCTACGAAACTATCGTTGCCACTCTTGCCATGACATATCTCGTGCCTCCATCCGCTTTAAGATGTGGGCTCACCGACAGGTGGCAGTTTCTGTACAGTGAGAATAATGAGAACGCTATTAGGACTATTCAAGATAGCTTTGATTGTTGCGGGCTGAATAGCGTTGTTGACCGAGCGTTCCCGTTTTCTGGTGACCGATCCGAGTGCCCGGAGATTTATGGTAGGAATAAGAGTTGTTTTGCGGCTTGGAGAAAAGCAGAGCAGACTAATGCTGGGCTACTCCTGCTCGTTGCCTTGGTTGTTTTTGTGATCAAGGTATCTCCCTCTGCGCTTCCCACTATGCTTCTGTACTGACTGTTGCTGCTAGGCGTTCTCGATTCTCTCCCTCTTCACCAGCCCATCCGGGGCACACTCGAAGTGGGCGTATCCCTTCAGACGACACACAAACGGAGATGTTGAGCAGCCCGAGGACGATAACAGAGCCCATATGAGGCGACTTATCGAAGAAGGCATTGGACAAGAGGTTTACCAGGATGAGCAGGCTCGAGAGAATTCGGGTCGGGCGATTGAAGCACCGCCGGGCAACAACCAGGATCATGGCCCAAGAGTTGAACCTTCATCGTTGATTGATGCTAGGAATGAGTGGCAGGATGAAGGAGAAGGTCATGCAGCCTGATCACTGACTGAGTAAGGAAAATTGTCCTTTCACTTGAAAGATGAGGGAGATTTGGGTAGTAGGAGCAAGAGTTGTCTGGGTATGATACCTGGGGCGTTTGATTTATCATCTGCGTGGAAATATACTTGGTCAATAGCGAGAGGTGTTTGGAGTATTTTTCATTGGACTTCTGGATTCCATTGGTCACTCACTCGATGGGTTTAATTGGACAATTTTGACACCTGGGATGGAGCGGATATTTTAGGAGCCAGAGCTCTTTTGTGGCTAAGGGAGAAAATTAAATTCAATTCTGCAACAATTTGTCAATCATGGGATGAGCAGCTCGCTATCTATCTCAGGTTTCTGCAAAGCGTTGAAGAAGTGGCAGTCACTGAGAAAGGATTTAATGATGTGGGTGTGAATGATTGGTTCCCTCCATTGACAACAATCGCCTTAACAGTGAGGTGCTATCTTCCATCCAAAGAAACAATTCTAACAAATATGAGTACAATATCGTACAAGAATTGAAAAAAAAAGGGGTAAGAAGGTTGTACACGCTCAACGCTCAAGTAAACGCAGGAAAGTAAAGCATATGAGACAGCCAGCCCAAAAGGGAAAATCGACTCGCGTCAACTATCTCGAAGAAGTAGGAAAGTTCGGACTCGCGCCCTTAAATCTGGAAAGAAATATCTATTTAATACCCATTCCTCCTCTCGTTCCAGCAATAGACTGGAAATCTCCTCCAATGTTGATCCTAAGCCCAATTTTCCACCCAATCCTGCATAGCCCAAGTGTTACCGAAAAGTGTTTGAAGCCTGATGCAAGGCTGGGTGGGGGCGTCAGCGGCTGATCAGGCTGTCGAATGTTGAATATTGATGCCTAGTTCTCATAAGGAAAACACAGCGAAAACTATCGTCCTGATTTCGAGCGAGCAAGCAGGAAAGATGACGTCGAGTACGAGGCCGAAAAGTCAAGAAATGCAGATGCTGAGTGACTAGTGACTTGTCGAGAGGTCGAACTCGAAGGCCGGAAAGTGTAATTCAAAAAATGTCAATCGCCGTTGTCCTTTATCGCGGGGGATTGTATGACATAATTCGAAGAAGTTCCAGAAATATATATCTATAATAAGATCGTTAGTTTATTTGTTCGTGAATGAGTTTGGTTGGTTCGAAAAGGAAAGAGGATGAAGCCCCTGAATCATGTGACCAGTAACAAACTCTTATCACATGATGACGTGTATCCCTGACAAAGGGGGCGAAGTTATTTTTTGCTTTTCGCCACCCCGTCAGGTACCAGCTGGGCGAAGAAATTGGTTGGTGAGTCAGAGTAACTTACCCTGAGGTATTTTTGAAGGCTGGGAAGATCCTCAGTGTCTGCCGTTGTCTGTTTGGGAATTGAATATTAGCATGGATGCTGAAAATGGACTTGCTGAGAAGATGTTCTAATGCAGGAAGACGAGGGAGTCACTAGATTTCTTACCTGTATCTCTCTCCCATGGCTTTGGCTTTGGTTTGTAGGCCCCGAAATCTGGAAGGAATTCAGTATGAATACCGAAAAGGTAAATTGAAGTGAATAAAAGAGAATAAAAACGGTCGAGCACGGTTAAGCTTACCAGTGTCGCGCGGATCTTCATCCTGTGACTTCGCAAGTGCAAACATCGCTTTGGCGGTTGTGTTGGAGTTGTCGGAACAGGACATTTTTGTTGGTGAAGTTGGATTTATTGCGACAAACTCGAATCTGTCTTTCAACTGATGGAGGTTCAAACTTTCGAGTATTTGTTTGGATTGATTGAGAATAATTGGTGACTTTGTGTTGCAGCTTTGAGAGTGTTGGTTTGATGGTACAAAGGACGATGAGAAAGATGACGAGCAGCTTTTGTATTACTGACTTCTTGTTGAAAACACACAAACGGGGCTATGAACTTGGTAGCGATTCTAAGCGTCTTATGGGCGGTCTAATTGTGAGTTCGTCAGGTATGGATTATTACTCTTTAAATGCGCCTTGGATGGTGCCTCACTCTTGTCACCGTAGCCTAAGTCTTTCACAGTCGCCTGAAAACCCCTGAGAAAGCGCTGGCCATACAACCGTAAAGCCAGCCTCCTTCGCACCCAGTCACAGCCTACATCCCTGAGGTCTTCCTGCGTCATAAAACAAGATCCTTGGATTCTGGGCGGCTTTTTCAAGCCCGATTACCACCAAAATCGAGGGAATTTCGTCAGCTGCTTGCCTTCTAGAAGTTCTAGCGTGTTACCCGAAATGGACACAGAAAGAGTGAGGCTTCCTCTCGCCACAACATCGGGCACCAATGATTTGGGTGTTTGCGACGAGTTGGGCCCGCCGGGTTTAATTCCAGTATCCCCTAAACAAGGAGCACCCAAGGAGACAATGAACGGATGATGGAGTAAACACCATTCCGGGGCAACGCAGCCATCGGGATGATCCTGAGAACGAGGCCGCAGGAGCGGTCGCACATCGCACCTTCCTCCTGGGTAACGTCTCAGGCGAATGACAGCCGCGGACCCAGGAGACCCCTTAGAATCTTGCGTTAAATTATTGGCATCGTCGGTTTCAGTGACGGAATTAATGGGCCAAATTGAATGACTCCGGACATCAAGATGATCGGTGCTTTGTTTCTCAAAGCTATTGTGAACGCCCTGCTGCTGACTTGCGCCCCATTTCTTCAGAGGCGTACGCCCCGCAGTCCTGCTTGAAAAAGAAAAATCACGCATTCCGTCTTCTTGACTCACCGGGCTCGTGAATCCTCTCCACTTCAATTATTAAGAAGCACTTTCTCACCGTCGACGTGTTGGGTCGCAAAACAGCTGAGAATAATGGCTATGCACACTTTCTTGCCGCCGTCAGCCACTGAGGTCGTGTCACCTACAAGTACAAGTGCACATCCTGCAATCTACTCCTGTGCCTGCATTAGGGGTTATGCATGAAGGGCCCAAGTGGGCTATTCGTCATTGAACTCCTCGAACATTGAGTCATTCCGCATGGAACTGCGGTGAATGGCCTTGTTGCATGGGAATTCGAGTTTTCCATTCGTTGCTTTGCGATTCTGAAGTGTTCCTTGAGTCACACAGAGAGAATGGAGCACTATTACTGGTTCAACGACGATTTATTCTACTGGATTGGACTGCTGCCCTCTGCTGTCATGTTTAAGTACAGTTGGCTGCCCTGGATACGAAGACTTGTATGTTCAGGGAACAAAAACACCGCCTCTTTGGTCGTTCATTCATCATTCATCATTTATCATTCATCATGTTTGGTATCGCTATGCATCAATACCCAATGCATCCAAACACCTGATCCAAGCCTCTTGACGCCTGGAATACCGAGTCAAATGCGAAAACCATCAATGATCCAAAAAGTCGTCCAAGAAAATACAGGCCAAGCGTCCGGCATCGATATACGGCTCATCCTCTTCAGAGGGATCCGGCATCGAAGATCTATGCGACTTTATCTCTCGTCCTACGGAAGTCAGCGTCGAACAATCGAATCTCGACGAATTCACTCTTACCGAACTCTCGAGCAACAAGTCGCAACTCATCTACAAACCGCTCGATCGGCTTGTCAACGTCCCGATCCTTGAACGCAACCATTCCATCTCGAATGGGATTGCAAGCCTCCTTGCCATTCTTCCTGGTCTTGAAGGAAGAGTGGAAGATCTCTTTGCATCTTTCGAAGAGTTCTGTCTGCGTGTGCCTCACAAGCTCCTGGAACGTCTTCCGTTCACTCGACGCCTCATACCCGTGGTGTTTAATTCTGCCTTCGCAGAAATAATATCCTTGACCCAAAGTCTTGTCGATGACGAGTATCAGAGCGAGGAACACACTGAAGCTTATTGCCCATTTCTTATCGTTGGTTGTGCTCTTACTGCTGGTCCACATCATACTGCCCCAGGCCTCGAGAACCTTGACGATCCGCTTTCGTTGGACTTGAAAGAATGCGAGTTTGACCTGTCGCTGGACACATCGCGCAGCCGACCGTTGAGGATATTTTGTGTGGAGGTAGTTCTCTACTTGATATATGGATTCGTCGTCGAGGATGAGGCTTCGTTCGAGGATCGTGGAGGTAACGTGGATTTCGAGGGCTTGTCGGAGAAGTTCGCACTGGAGCAGTCAGCATTGAGATCGATTGGGAGGAAATGGTGGTGAAGTACCTCATCACCGGCGACCTTGCTTGCACAGTAAAATGTGCCGATCGATGTCAGAAGACGCTCTGGAAGCTCTGACTCCTGGTCGTCGTAGGCGATCGATACATAGTTGATCAGGTCGTCGTGCACGATTTTCTGGACCAAGAGGCGATATTCATCCTGCATGTCATCCATCGCAGCAAGAGGTATTCCCAAAGGCGGGCTGTTCTTCCGTACAAGTGTAGGTCGATTCGTTCCATTCGCAGCAGTCTGGTGTTGGAACCCTATCTGCGAATTACCGTGGATCTCAAGAGTAACGACAACAGCTTCGAGAGGCTTCCAGTAACCCCACATCATTCGTACGAGCATTTCGTGCGACCCCCAGCCAGTTGCGTTGTCGCTTACAAACCGTTCGACATTGGCCTTTGTGAAATGGCCCATCAGGTAGTCTACAAGTGTCAGCCATCTTGCAACGCGCTCCAAGATGCCATCGTGTCATACCAGGTACCATAAACGTATAGAGTGATTCAAGTGGATCGTTGAAGCACGGCAGTAGACAAAATCGTCGTTTCCCCATTAATTCCGCGCATTTCTTGCATGGCGAGCCAGGCGAACACGGAGAGCACTACTATGACTAAGGTTTTGTTTTCTGGGTGCTGGGACGAGGGTCATACCTTGATTTTAGAAAGATGGCAAGCCCAGCACGCCTTGGCTTCACGAACCTCGCGCGCCTCCTTCTTCTCCTTAGTTGTCAAGGCTCTCTGACGACCGCGTGGCAGCTTCTGTGTTTGCTTCGTAATACCAGGATAAATGGTAAAAATATGTTGATGGTCGTTGTTATGAGGTCGTGGTGAGGGAGTCTGATGCGGTGTGTCAATCAGCTCAAATGGTGAACCTGCAGATTGTGGAGAACCTTGCGACGGAATGGAGCTATTGGCATATGAGGGGACCATGACGTTCTGCCATCCTTCGTATTCGCTATCATCCCCAGAAGGGCTGACGGCGGCTTGCGGGGTCACATCCCTCTGACGAGTGTCTAGGAATCCTTGTCCTGTTACGTATGCATCGTATCCGGGGCCACGAGATGGTTCAAAGGCGACATGGCCGGTGTCAGCATTTGTATCGAAGGCGATGAATTGAGGATTCCAGGGAATCTGCGAAGAGGTCGATGATTGTCCGAATTGAAAGTCCTGCATTTGCTGAGGCTGCGTTATGGTAGTGGAAGACCACTGAACCGTCTCGTTGTTGTATACTGGCATATTTCCAACACTAATCCAATCTTGCATCGCAGAAAAGTCATTCTCGAACGGAAAAGGGTCCGGGAATACAGGTGATGTCGGCGAAATTGAGCTTCCAGGATTTGTGGTTGAAGGGTCGAGATTTTGCAATGTTTGGAAGTATCCATCTATGTGGGAACATTCAGAACTGCGATCAAAGAGAGCGGAACTTTGGCGGAGAACAGAAACCAAGACGTCTGGCCATGCCTTGGTTCTCAAATTTTATGGAAGTTTGGTAACGATGACATACGTCGGAGACCAAATGGGTTTGACAATGGTCGAACACACATACCTGATAGCGAGAGATCTTGAAGATGGATTTTGCCTCCTGGCGAGTCACCTCTAGAACCGGATCCGGGCAGGATGTAACCTTCGGAAATCGACGAGGCCATTGTGCTGGGGTCGGATACATCCATACTGTCGAAGCTTCCAAAGCTCCCATAATTGCTATCCGACATAGAGCCAGCGTCCATGTCAGGTTTGAAATTGCCTCCATTGGTAACTGGCTCATCCCACGAAATCGCAAGCTCATGACTGGGAATTTGCGACTGTCCGACCTTGGGAGAGGGAGTATTGTTGGTTGGAGAATGAGGAGAGTTCGGAGGAAGACTGGGATAATTGTTGAAAATCATTGAGTATTGCCAGATGTCTGCTTGGCCATCCTGGGGAGCTGTTTGGTCATAGGTTGAATTTTCAGCCGGCGAGCCTTGGAAATTCCACAAATTCAGGCTATCTATATCGTTCGACCGTCCTGGTAGCGATTGCTGATGGATCTGAACTTTCGGACGTGATGTAGAGTTCCTGGGAGGCGATACAGAAGTCGGTGAAACGGGGACGTTGCGATGAAAATACTTTGCGGTGTGATGGTAAGCGACTCGAGAATCCCTCCTCTTTCTCACCTGGTGCGGGGTGATGGGCCACCCGGCCCTGCCCTGTGAGGTCGTATTCTCTATCATCTCAGGACATACTTATAAACGGCCGACGCGACCATGAAGGGATCTTCGTTGTTCAGATCTTTGCCACGCAAAGGGGGCATTTATCATGTTTCTCGCCCAACTTCTAACAGGAGCGCAGACGATATGCCTGTTGTAGTGAGGTGATTTCTGCCAGCTCAGCAGCAGAGCCTCACACAAGCGGGGTTGGTGGTTGTAATTGGTTAAGTACCACTCGGTCTGGAGGGAAATGCAGCGCACAATGGTCGACTAGCACACGAGCCTTACTGAATTGCGAGACCGAGTATGCAAGTGATCAATTTTGTCGACGAATGGTGGCCGGTTTTATGCAGTGTTAGTGCGAAGGATCACAATGTGTATCTTATGCATTTGCGCTGCGGCTGTGATTCGCAGCATCCGTGATACAAAATACTCGGGAAAACAAACTGCTTCGAGGAGGCTTGACGGTCAGCGATAGAGTGCCGAAACTTGCAGTAAAATTATGGGTGACAGAAGAGGTCACTGCTCCTCCGGCACGTACCTGAAATTTATATAGCAAATGCCATTTGTTCAATATTTTTCAAGAAGAGCATTTATTGGAAATATCATTTGACAGAAACAAATTTTTGATCAAACACTACAATAAAAAGTTTGTGGAATTATTTTGATAATTTTCGAAATTTGTAGCTAGAAATTTGAGTGGCTGAAGGTAGGGGGGCAGTGGTCATCCGAGCAGCTACACGGGCCAGAGTGAGGCATTTTGGGATTAGTGTGCAGCGGGCTTTAGGTGCCATATTCTACAGGCGGCTGCTTCCTTCATTAATCATTGGCCGAAACAGTCGAGATCCCAAACTACCACATTAATTTGGATACCAATAGTTCAATCTATCTCAGCGGCCGAGGATAAATCGAGTGAAGGCCCTCGGTGAACCGCAAGAATCACGAGTGTGTTATATTCTCTACTTAGAGTAGTTCAACGTTAATATATTAGTATTTCTTCACATGTTCACATCTCACATTACTCCCACTCATCAAGCACTCCATCCAGCCACAGTATAGTTACTCGGAACAGTCGTGTTCAAAAAGTCCTCACCCATCTTCGCAACTAACGCGCTCTGGAACGTAGCCATACCATTACCAGTGATAGCCCCAAGAATAGGAATAGCTGCCGAACCCTCACACTCGCTATGAGCAGTGCTTGTCGTGGTCGAATCTCGCTTGAAGTTGATGCCTGGAGAGACGGTTCCGCAATTGTACTGACTCTGAGAAGCTCTCAACTGACAGATTGACTCCGTCTTGCAATCACCGGTGCAAGTAGCATCACTGTAATCTCTTCCCCTTCTTGCGTACCACGCTTGATAAACAGCATCGTCGTCCTCGAAAAGAACGGTCAAATCATGCCAGAAAGCTGGTGTAAGTTCCGCGGACGCATCAGTGACTGGTGGGTCCACCAAGCTTCCATATGCCTCCTTTACGCTGTACAGCTTCTCCCATGTTGGGCCGGATTGATAGGTCGGAGAGGAAATGTTGGCGTAGTAGACTGTGTAGTCAAGGACTGCGAATGTTACGGGATCCACGGAGTAGACGCGGAAGGTGGGGTTTCCAGACGTGGGCGTCAACGCCGGTGCAATGTAGGAGACCATCACAGCGGTATCGGCAGTTGGGGCTGCGGGCGTAGAATAGGCTAGTTCGAATTCATCTCGATGGGTGTGCCCGTAAAAGACGGCAGCGATTGTGGCGTCGAAACGTTGAATGATTTGATCTAAGATTCAATCATGAGCCTCAAGTTGAAAATTTTGGGTCTCCTTAAGTTACCGAAGTATTCAGATTGGTCATGGAAAGCATCGCTAGATCCCATAGGCATGTGGCCCATCAGCCAAACCCGCTCTCCAGCAGTCTCCGCAGCCTCGAGCTCAGTAACGAGCCAAGCAAGTTGACCCGATGGGTCACTTTCCATTGTCTCCTCATAGAGCCAGAAGTTTTGCTGTACCCACGTCAATTGCCTTCTTCTTTTCAACGATCGGGAGAAGCAAATACCTTGTACCAGAAATTTGTGTTAACACTAATTATGCGAAGGCCCTCAGAAGTCAACACCGAGTAGGAGCCATAGTTGGAATCAGCCTCTTCTGCAGCGGTACTCCCAATCCAGCTAGTCCACTCAGACTCCATGACGTCGTACGCCCATTGAGTGGTAATTGTGGTGTCGACTGCTGCTGGTGGGAAGGAGTTTACGGGAGACGAGTCGTGGTTTCCGACGACTGGGTAGGTTTGTCCAAGGCCTTTCATGCGAGTGTATGCATCTTCTAGGTCATTGGTGACTTCGGTGTCTAATAGGTCTGTAAGTATCGATCTTTGGGGAATAATACAGAAGGCTCACCTGTCACGAGCCACACAGCTCCCTCGACAACATCACCAGTGAAGATAGTGAAAGCTCTATCAGGAACCAAGCTCTTCACAGCAGCATACATACTCTCCTCAAGAGTAAGCGGCGAATCACACTCATGATTCCCATACTCCCCGGCCGGATAATCCGTCACACCCGGCTCATCATCAGCCGTATACGGCCTACAACAAATATTCTTCGTGCAATTGTAACTCGCACCAGTCTCATAACTGAGATCAACATGGATATCAGAGATATGAACAACCTGGATTGGCGTCTCTCCACTGGGAGATGGACGAGAAGTATTTGGTTTGTCCGTCATGGCTACGGTGTATGCTGCGATATCGGGCCATTGGCAGAGACCGAAGACTGTTAGGCAGAAGAGGGTTGAGGTCCTGGTTCCGATGGTCATTACGCGGAGGTCGTGGGCGAGGATAGGACCTTCGAGCGCAATGGCTCCGGTGCAGACATCATCGTCTTCAACGCCCTGTATGCGTCAGCTCCATTTCGTAACTACCGTATCAATTGCAACACAAGATCCCAAGTTGCTCAGACTCTGTGAACGATTGATGGCTTGTAAAATGCCTCTAGGACAAGTCCTTCTTGTATCGTTCAACTAATCGGAAAGATTTAGAAACAAGGACAATCTTTTCATATTCACAACGTTTCTCTAGACTTCTAGATGGCTCACTAGGTCGGACGTTGGGGTCTTGTATTCCAATAAATGTAGTATATAACTTCTTTTTGAAAACTCACAGCCAAGATACAGATGTCCGTAATCACATTAACGAAATTGTCGTTGCCAGTATGAGCTAGAACTTTCAACACAACCAAGAGTGCCTATCCACATCTGGAGTCAGTATCCCCTCGTAGTATTTGGGTATATCATCAGCGGGCTTTCGTACCTCACAAGCCGTACAGGTAGCAGCATCCTCGATATCCGTTAAAATATCTGACACAGTATCCCTCTTAGCAAATGTCGTCGCCGCCTTGCTCGTGACATCGGATAGAGTCAGAGCAGATGTGAAAACCGGCAAAGCAGCAGCCACGAGGCCAACGAGATTAGAGAGCTTCATCCTGAATGAACGAAATGTGAACGTGACCGAGATTTCAAGCACTGAGATCCAGCGAACGATCCAAACTAGGACGAGATTGAGGAGTGAGGACTGCCAAACTGAAGTACAAACAAGGAATCAATCATGCTTATAAAATACATCTTCTACTCAAGTTTACCAATGTCCGCCTCGGCCGGCCATCATCTTCCAGCAACGTGCCCGAGGCAAAGTCGCAAATACCCCCAGAACAGCCTTATCACCTGGCATATACCCCTCTCAGGTGCTCCATATCCAATTTATTATCGATAGCGATCGTCATCTCATCCGATTAAGCTTCCGAAAAGAGGTTGAAAGCCGGCACCTACCCCTGTTTTTACTGCAAGCGAGGCGAGCGAGCCGATGTTCTGCAGCGCACGCTCTCGATTGGGTGGCTAAGACAAGGGAAGAATAAGCCATAGGAGAACCACGAAATGTCACTACAACACACCGTCCGGCTTCATTGCCAAAGCGCGAGATAAGCATCATTATTTGAAAGTTCTTGCACTAATGAGATCATTGCCGCGATCCCCTAAAGTAACCCCTGAGTGATGTACAGGTACAGCTCCATAGTCCATTCCTAGAACGCCATGCAAACCCTCCCTTCCTATGCTGAGTAATTGCCTACTTCTTGTCCCCAAACTTCTCATGGATAGCTCGGATTTGGTCCTCCAAATTGACATTCTGCATCATTTCAAAGCGCGCTTTGTCGCCTTTCTCTAGCGGCGCTCCATCGTAGCCATTTGCTGCTTTCTTCCTTCGAGCAGCTTCCTCTTCTGAGATAGGTTGGCCGGTTACTCCGTCGAATAAGTCACTTCGCTGACTTGCTAATCGTTTGAGGTTGTTGGCTACGTCTTGGGTTGAAAGGTTGGTTGTTGCGAAACGGCTGTCAGCTTTGGCCTTTTGCTCTTTCCATCTTGGATCGAGGAGTTCGACTGATGGATTTGGTTAGTGTCTGTAGTTTGCAAAGGAGGAGTAGGGGAATTTACTTCTCATATGCTCGTCAAGCTCGTTAATAGGTATTTGCTGCTTGCAATTTGGACATAATGCCATGTTGGCCTTGTTCTGCCTCTGCTGTGCGCGAGGAACATAATTCTCCTTGATTCTCATCGGTGCCGAGCCGCCCTTGGCTTGTGCTTGTGCTTGTTGAGCACGTTCTCTGGCTTCAGTCCTCTCCCGGATGGCTTCTTCTTCTTCGGTATTCTGCATGCGGGTATCTTGGTATGAGGGTTGGTAGGCGGGTTGAGGTACTGGGGGTGGTGCCACCTGTTGTGGTTGTTGGGGATAGGAGTTGTAGTAATCGGTATCTTCGGGCATAGCTTCTTCGATACGCATATTGTGTGAGTTGATAGACATCATGGCCTTCTGATCCAAAGATGCGAATTGTAGGTCGGATAGCGAGGTTGGGGGAGGTAGGTTAGTCTGGTCGTCCGCCTCTGTGAATATGACAGTCTCGACAACGACGAAATCATGCCAATCGATCTGCGCATATGTCATCTTCTCCTTCTCAGCCTCCTCCTCTTTCTTCTGCTTCTCCTGATCCTGGAACTTAAACCACTCAGCCCTCTGCTTCGCTCTTCCCAAAACGTGAAACTTATCATCTACATTCGCCTGTAACTCCTTGATCCTCTCTTGCTGCAGCTTTCCGCCCTCTCCATCCATACCACCAGCTCGTAGAAGCGTGGTATACTGATCGATCAATCTCTGGAAGAAATTGTGTAACGAGTGATTCGGTCTCAGAAAGTCGAACTGATAATTTCCCGCCTCCTTTCGCGATAGCGTCGTCATGAATTGCCTGCCATTCTTTGCCACAAAAAGAGCTGTTAACCGCACAACTTCGAGATCTTGCGCACTGATATTCGGCATCCGCGCAGAGAAATGGAACTCAGGTGGCTCGGGAGGTCCTTTGGGCTTCTGCTCCTCCGCTGACGTCTCCCCCGCTCTGCCAGCTGCAACGGCAGTTCCTCGTCCTTCCTTGATCTCGCTCAATCGCCATAAATAGTATGCGTTGTATGAATCGTTCGTGCTCAGGAAAGAGAATTTCGGGTTGTGCTTTTCCTTCTCTCGGATGCGATCTATGATTGTCAGCTGTGTCTTCCAGTTTGCGTAAATGATAAGAGACTGACCTTCGAATACAATGCCATTCCGCGCTACGTAGCCTGCTGTCTTCTCGAGTATCGCTGCAGAGGTTGTTAGCTTGTTCTTGATGAGCGTTGCGGAGGAGACGCACCTTTGATTTCTTTCGGAGGAAGCACGACACCAGGAGGCGCCTGGATCTCCTCCAATACCGCCATGGCATCACCATTTGTAGCTAATGGAGCCATCTTGTGCGGTTTATCAAAAATGTGCACGAAGTTCTTGAAGGAAGATGTTGAACAGGGCTGTAGGAAGGCAATATTTTGAAGTGACTTTTAGCGCGGAATTTTGCAGCCTCGCAGATTTCCTAAAACGGGAATTTGTCGACGCAGGTTTTACAACTTTCACAAACGAAGGCATAGGGGGTGCTAATGTATCGATGTTTCATCGGAAAACTACTAATCGATTGAATGAGAGATATAATGTGAAAAGGACTGGGTAGGTTTCATAGAGGGGAAGGTTGACTGTTGCTCAAGCGTGATCTGATGCCCATCACAGGGAGTTATCACTTAAAGAGTCGAGACCTTTCAAACTTCAACGTGCAGTAGTGTTTGGCAGAGGCCAATCTCATTCATTATGTCTTCTCCTCGAGAGGATTGATTTACCTCTATGTAGTCTATAATCTCGTTCTGCCGCTGAGTGAGCCTCCATGACCTGGTCCCGTGCCTCATAATTATGTTCAGTAAGGTATTATTCTCCAAGCCATTAAACGCCAGGTATACCATTAGAGTTAGTGACCATCCGCTCCCTGTATTAACCAACCCAAGAACGCCCATTTTCCGTTAGCCCTTGCCATTCCACGCAAAACAAAGTAAAGGGAGATCCATCACCCATGCTTAGTCAAACGACCTCGGAATGGTAATGGAAAGCCTCTTTACTCCATCTGTTCCTTCCTCCCCTGGAGATGCTACTTGTAACGAAGACGTTGACTGCGTTGAGTCTCTGGTAGCGCTATGCTTCTTTGAGGAATCTTGCTCCAAGACGCCATCGGTGCTTTCGAGGGGAGTATCGCTCTCTGTCGAGCTCTTCTCGACCGGGCTAGGGGCTACAGCGTCTTCTTGCGCGGCCTGCCACAAACCTTCCGCCGTATCGTCTCGGGCTGAGGTTTTGCTGGTCCCCTTTGGAGCATCCGACGAAGGTGGCTCAACGACCGATGTAACGTCTCTTGGCTGGATTTCCCCGGTTCGCTGAAGTTCCTCGCTCAACTTTGCCTCCTGTTCTCGCCGCTCATCTTCACTGATACCGGGGCTTCGCGAGGCATCGGAATGACTGTGATGTACAGGAACAACTCCACCGCCCACTCGGCACCAGAACATTTGTTCCCTTAACCTCACACTTTCTTCCCAGGCGGCCTTCTCCGACTCTTCATCATCTGCTCTCCAATGGCCATCCTTGAGGACTCGTAAGAACCCCAAGAAATCACATGTTGAGCGGACGCGGCCAAGACAGTATTTGCACAAGGGATATCTTTGTGCGTTGTCGTTTTCGCTTGTTCTGAATCGATGGCTCCGTGCGTGGGAAGGATCTTTGCGAGTTTCGCCGCAGAGAGAGCATGCAAATACATATGACTTTGTGGAGGCAGGCATCGGCTCTACAATCAGTGTGCCTTCGCATACTGCATTGAGCACAGTCCTTCGAGCCAGCCAGGAGAGCCCTGGTGCAGCGTCTAGACGTAGTGTTGGCTCAATATCCTCGGCCAAGGCTCGCTTGTAGAATTTTGTCTCTTTCAACGGAGTCAACGAGTTTGGCCCATTGGTCGATCCTGTGCTAACGGTGGATGCGGGAGTAGTAGGAGTCACGGGTGAAGAACTGAATGTGCCGGCCGTTGATATGGAAGACGTAGATCCGTTTGTTGGAGCTTGTGCAGAAGACACTGAGCTGGTGTGACCGCCAAGGCCTAAGCCCAATCCAATTGTTCCATACGATCCGCTAGACACTCTGCTCCGAACAACGTTCTTAGACATTCGCACTAATGACGTGAAATCATCGTATGACGAGAGATCTGTTCGAAGGACTGTGTGTAGAAGGTGAGTGAAACTTGTTGGATAAGATGGAGATACTGGTTCAGGAATGGAGGTAACTGCATCGAGGTCCTGTGCCTCGTCCTTGCTGTCAATTTTGCTGAGACCCGGTGTGGATGGAGCTGTCTGATTTGTCTGATCGTCGCGTTCCTCAGTCATTTGCTCCATCACCTGCTTCAACTCTGCTAATTGCTCCTGATGATTCTTTAACAGACTTTCTGTATCCGCAAGTTGTGCTTTCAATTGATCGTTTCTTCGTTGGACCGCATCGTGCTCTTTTTGAGCGACTTCTCGAGCCGTGATTACCATCTACACCCGTTAGCGATTGAGTTATGGTGATAAAACAGAGTACACACCTTATTTGCCTCTTCGAACAAAGCTGTGGTGAGCGTCTCAAGCTCCTGCTCGATCTTCTTCTTCTCCTTCTCGACCTCTGCTCGTTGCCTCTTCTCCTCCGCCAAGCTCGCTGCTAGCTTGCTCTTTTCTAATTCAGAGATAGATTTCCGGATCAGAATGCCTCGCGCAATCAAATCCTTGTGGTCTTGATTCTCTCGTTCAAGCTGTCTGATACGTTCCTTGGAGGATTCGAGTTCATGCCGCGTCACAGAAAGCGTGTCGTCCAGGTTCGTTTGGTGATTAATCGCGTTAATAAGCTTATTACTCAGCATAGCCACTTCGTTGCTTAAGTCTGGATGATGTGAAGGAGTCGATGGGCTGGTATCATTCGCGGGAGAGATTGCTCGACTTCGGGGATCAGGCAATGTACTCAAGTGTGAATCCTCATCATTGTAAGATAGATTCCGTGGCGTCGGGAGACCCGGCGCATTAGAAACCGCAGCCATTGTGTGTAGGGTAGATGTAGATATTGATTTTGATGTCGGCCGAGGCTGGTTTACGGCGGTCTTGTTCGTATTCGAGGAAGATGAAAATGATCGTAAGTGTTGAAAGGAACGTTGCGAGATCGTGCGGTTGTGCTGAGTCCAACCAGCAACTTGTATGAAGCTGCGATTAGAGACAGATTAGCTATGGTATCTTCGTTGAAGGTTGAAGGCGTGTACATACTCCGACATAGACTTCAGATCGATCTAGGTATTGATTCGAGACAACTCCCACCCTTTGATCCTTCCTTCGCGGCACGTTTGGTACCGTAGTCCACCGGGCCGAGCGAAAATCGAAATCGACAATAACAAAATTGGGATCCCCAAGGATTAGAGAATTATCTCGACGAAGACACGAAGTCGCGTCTGAGAAGTATTAGTTATGGTATTGCATCTCACGAACCGTCGAAATCCGGTTGTTCGTTAAGGAATGTGGAGTATATAGTTCGTTCGGTCGGTAGGATGGAGGCAAGCTTATGACGCCGCTGGTCAGCAGCCGGGGCGGCGAAAACCTTGCGCAGCGTTTAATATGCACGAGGACATCCAATCAATTTTCTTGAAAACTCCAATCATTCGATCGGAAGGAAGCAAGGGAGAAGAACCCGGGTGGATAGCGAGGAAGCCGAGCAGCACGCACTGGGAAAAAGGGAAGGAAAAATACTTCAAATCCCTCAAAGAAAACGGGAACCGGGGTGTACTTTATTTCTTCGCTCTTACCTATCACATTCTTCCATTGATTACCCTTTTAGGAAGAGTTTGGGGCTGGTTCTTAGAATCGCATCCAGAATTCTAGACTTCAATAACTCGCAAGGCTAGAATGCGACCTTCCGACTCCTTCTGGACCCAGACTTTTGGCAACAAATACAGATATTTTCACATCGTCGTTCTCGCATCACATGTCGAGAAACACACATCGTCCAAACTCTGACTTTTTCAAGTGAGAGATCAGACGCAGAATTCTTGGGGGTGCATAGCCTAAAGACGATCATACCGTGCGACGCAAATGCGGAGTGGTTTTTTGCAGTCTCCAGGCCATAGTCATGCCACTTCTACATTCACATCCTCCATTGTCCTACATTGAAGAAACGTACCTGATAATAGATCTTTTAGATCGTTATGTGCCTCAAGTGCTCATGTATTTTAAGGTTCCGCCTGAATGCATCTTGGATACGGTGATCAGTGCTTTTCATGCTTAAAGCTCCCCAGAAACGATGACTGGATTATCCTCGGTTTGATTCCCTGTGCGCTGTTGGTGTTCCCGCTGCCAAAACCAAATTGTGTCGCAGCGTTTTATGCGTTGCATCAAGGCGCACAGTGACGGGTGCTTCAAGAATACAAGAAGTCCTGTGTTTCTTTTAGGCTGTGAGATAGACTGCATCCTCTCACATCACATATGCCTGTGTATGCCGAAAGGTCGAGCTGTTTCAGATGTCAGAATCAATCAAGACTTCAAATTAAAAAGTTCCGAACGCAGCTCCGTGCGTCAAGGATATGGGGCAGCCTCAAAGCACAATTATTCTGTTGCTTTCGACGATTAGGTACCACAAAATCCAAGTTTGCTTCAAATCTCCTTTTCTTGAATAATTTTAGCTGAAGGTAAAATATGTTGGAAGCTTAGCAGCACTGCTGAGAGCGAGGAGACGGTATCTCCTGAGTGCCATTATAGATTTGATGACTTCTCCAAATGCTGTTCAGCGATCTCATGATTCTAGAGGGCAAATCGTACCGTACGTAGGCTTGCATTTGGTAAAGATATGGGAGTAAATGCCATAAAGGCTTCAAGGTGGATGATAGAAATGAAGAAGCAATTGCACTCAGAATGTTATTTCGTTTCTGCTTGTCACAACCGAGATTTCTTCGTTTCTGCTCTTTATAATGACTTTCCCCTTTTTTTGTCGAGTTCGCTCCTTCCCCCTTCAATCCTCGCCCCCCAATTTCAATCATTCCTTTTATGTCTTCTATTGGTTTACAAGACGTTGGCTTCTTGAAATTACCCCCAACGAATGAAATGCTTGATGGCCTGTTGGTCACGTGATAGGGGAATGGTTTCTGAAACTCTGAGAGTTTCTCAATCACTTGTAACGGAAGATTCCAAAGAAGGGGCGTTTCTGATACAACCCAAGACCCACCCTTTAAGCTACCCTCCGAGTCTCGCCAAGTTGTCCTTTGGAATCATCCCTTCATCTGATAATCTGATTTGACGGCTCAACTTTGACTTGTCTGATCCTGCCGGGACTTGACACTCCTTGGCGAAAATCATAGGATGAATTAGCTTGAAGATCGATCTTTTGAGGCTCAAGCCAGCTGAGGACCTACCAGATACAAGACCCTGCGGCCAGATCAGGCCGGCACTCAAAGGTATGTGGAATCACAGATTCAGAAACCAGCTCTCAGGCATGCTCTACTTGTTCGATTCTCATGGTCATGATGATGTACGGTCTGTATAAGAAGATGCCATCTGCTTCTTCAATATCCTCTCTCTTCAGCAGCGCTCATCTTCATTCTCTCAATACCTAACAAGTCGACTTTCTTTCTATCAACCATCAATCATTCCTTATCGTATTCTGAGCTTCTTCCATTACATACATACTTCATAATGGTTCAATTATCATCTGTTCTGGCAGGCCTTGCCATTGCTCTCACTGCTTCTGCGGCACCTCTGACCGTCCCTCTCGGATCGACAGGTCAATCTTTGACAATCAGCGCAGATGGCCAAAGTATTACAGTCGGTGGCCAGACGGTCAACTTGAGTCAAGCAATGTCCCGCGCCGCATCTTGCACAGCAGGTGGCAAGAAGAGTGGCCTCAAGGGTGCCGGGGCTGGGAAAGGAGGAGCAGCAGCAGCAAACTCAACGGCGGTGGCGACGAACGCAAAGGCAATCTATTTCATGACCAATGCGGCAAACAACTCGATCGTGGCCTTAAAAGTTGCTGCAGATGGGACACTATCTGATGGGTCGATCACCGCAACTGGAGGCGCAGGCATGAACGGAGTAGAGAACGGCGCACCAGCAGCACCAGATGCTCTCTTCAGCCAAGGAGCCGTCAAAGTAGCCGGAAGTGTAAGCACCTTCCTATGACTTAAAGTGGATCTCAACTAACACAGCCAGAACCTCGTCGCAGTTAACCCAGGCTCAAACACTGTCTCAATGTTCACTATCGACTCAGCAGATCCAACTAAACTCACCATGGTTGGCCAGCCAGCCAACACCCTCGGCGAGTTCCCCATGAGCGTCGCCCTCTCCGCAAAACTCTCTCAGGCCTGCGTGGCCAACTCCGGAGCCAAAGCCGGCATAGCTTGCTTCTCTATGTGCGCAGCCAAGGGCCTCACACCGCTCGATACCGAGCTTCGAGCTTTCAATATCAACCAGACGACGCCACCAGTAGGCCCAACGAATACTGTCTCGCAGACCTTCTTCAATGCCGATTCAACCGCTCTCCTTACCACAGTGAAGGGGGATCCAACAGTCAACAACACAGGCTTCCTCTCCGTCTTTCCCGTCGTGAACAACGCCGTTTCCGCGCAAGATGTCCGCTCTTCTCCATCCGGAACAGCCGTCCTCTTCGGCACCGCCCTAATCCCAAACTCAAACAACATCTTCGTAACAGACGCCTCCTTCGGCTCCGCAACCCTCTCCCTCTCCTCCTCCAACATCGCGACCGTCTCCGCATCCACCAAAATCGCCGACCAAAAAGCTACCTGCTGGGCCGCAATCTCCGATGTAACAGGCAGTGCATTCGTCACTGATGTGGGGGTCAACCATCTTGTTGAAGTCGATACCACCAGCGGGAAATTGATTAAAGAGTTGAATCTGAGTAATGGGAATCCGGGTATGATTGACTTGGTGAGCGCTGGAAACTTTGTTTATGCTTTGAGTCCCGGGAATGCTACGACGAAGGCGGCGGTTACGGTTTTTGATGTCAGTGGTGGGCAGGCGACGGCGAAACAGATTCAGAATTTCAGCCCTGCTGGTGTTACGGATAGTGCTCAGGGGATGACTTTTGTTTGATTGTTTGAAGGAGGGTCATTGTTAGTATTGGTGTATATTCATGTTTTGTGTATAAATTTATTGGAGGCTGGATCCTGCAAAGACGTGTTGGCCTGTACATATGACTGTAAATATTGAGAGCCCCGAGTCATGATCTTCAAAATCGAATCTGCTGCATTGGTCTTTGTAGTGTAACGCTCGCTCGTAAATTGGAAAGGTATTGGGGACTGCAATTGGTATTTTCCCCGAAAGCAACTTGGGGGCCTTGGAGAGCAATGAAACAATGGGAGAGCCTAAGAGGCGTTTCCACCCTGGGAAAGGGAAATTTCGGTAAGAGGCCTCTCCAACCTCCATCCATAATCACAACCAAACGAATCACAATATCACCAGAGGATATCCACATTGTTGAAGAATTTTGCTCTCATTCCCTGAGTTATTGCACAAAGGCGATCGTATTATGCAACGCTAAAGCCTCTGACCCATCGTGATGCTCATCCCAACCGCAAAGAAACCCAAGTAAACCCCGCAACCCGAAAGCCCTTAGATGGTGGTCTCGTATGCGATCGGAACGACAGTCTCTGGTACGTTGTCCTTCATCGAAATTGTTCTCGACTCCCGTGGCATCAAAGGTTGTCTCTTCAAGTGAACGTGGGTACCCTCCGACTTCGACTTCTTCTTCAGCTCGGCGTTGTTCTTAACTCGGCGGACGAACTCTTCTCTCGATCGGGAAAGCGAAACGTGCTCGACTCGGAGGTTGACGCGCTTCTCGATGTAGCGATGCTTGACTTTCTTGTAGACGATGACTCCGACTGCGCTCTTTGTCACGTTGTAGACGACTCCAGTCTTTCCGTGGTAGACCTTGTGTGGCATACTGCAGAAAGTCAGACTCCATGCCCAATTCGCCCAGGTATCCGTTCAAGTATTCGAATCCATTGGATGATGATTGTTACTAACCCCTTCTGTACAGCACCGTTTGCCTTAATATCGACGATATCTCCAACTTTGTACTGTCTGAGGTATGTCGACAATTTAATCATGCCCTTTTGGCGGAACTGTAGGTTGGTCAGTACCACTGTCCACGGCTGTCTTATTACCTGGGAAAACCTGCGTTCCGGGAGAATGCATAGCGCGTGCCCGCTCGAAGACCGGCGGGGTGGCCCATCGTCAGTTTGTCTGCTTCGTCGCAGGTAGAAATATGACAAATTTGGTCGACTGCTTCTGTCGATGTGAAGTTGTTCTTGGGGAAAGAGGAGTAAGAAGTTCTTTTCTAATTTCGTGTGTGCGCTAGACTCGCTTAATTCTGTCTATCGAGAATCCACGTGACCAAGGCTTTCTCGACGGATTTTGTGGATCTCGAACATTTCAAATTGACGGTGTCAATTGGTTTGCTCGTAAATACTCGTTTATTTAGTTAGATTCTTTTTCCTTAGGCACAGCAAATCAATGCAAGGGATGTATGATTTCAATTTCCATGTTGATGTACCATCTAAAGCATGATGAAAGCGTGACAGCCTGCTCTGTTCTCAACCACCCTCAAGCTCCCACCACCAAATTGACAATGTCAATTCTTTCACACCTCAACCAAGCTAAAGCCAATATTTCGCCGGACGACCAGACTCCTTCGCCATGTGCTGTGGTGAATGACTGCTGCTGCTGAATGAATACAAATGCCCCCTCATCTTATGCCTGTGATGAATGACTGCTGTTGCTGAATGAATACCAATGCCCCATCATCTTATGCCTCTAAGCAGAGCTATCAGATGGCTGATAGTCTGGGTCAATCTGTCCCTCCCCCATCCTTCTTGCACGCTTGCGAACCATGTCCGCACATCTCTCAGCTGCCAACTGCTTGACCTCGTCTTTCAAGAGATCGTGAAAATCCTCCAACTCCAAGGAGATTGTTCCCTTGTCCACCGGGATAATAGGGAGGAAGTCACCTAGTTGGATTTGTATCGGAGGACCGTTAGGGCGCAAGAGATCCATACGACTGCCATGCTGCTTTGCTGATCCATTCGCATCCAGTTTCCAGACCTCCATAAAGACTTCTCGGATACGCCCTACCCATTTCTTGTCCCTATAAATAGCCGGTCCATAATCTCCTTCACAGGTAACATCGAGGTAATCAATCTCCGACGGGTCCAAAGGAATCTCTAGCTCTGCTAAGTCATCCTTGGGAGAGACTGGACACTTGTATGCTGGATCCTCTTCGAACTTGACGAGAACGGCGATAGAAACATTAGAACCTCCTTCCAACCAGAGCTTCACATCATTGACCAAGTCGTTGTATGTCTCGGAAAAGCCGACTTCAAGAACCCATTTTACCTCAGGTACTCCATTATCATTCTTCACTTCGATAGCAAGATCAGGTCTCTTTTTGGATAACTTCCAACTGCCCTTAAAACGACCATAGTCCTGACCGCATTTGATACGTATTCTCTTAGAAAGTTGTGAAGGGAGATTTGCTTTTGTTCGACCAATCTCCGCGGTTAAAAGAGAAGTGACAGACTCATGTAGAGGAGTTGGCATGCATTGGATGATAAGAGTCGATATCGATGCGTTATACGAGACGTAGGGATACCTATAGGAAGTAAAATAGTAATTAGCAGGGCCCTTTAGTAGAGTAAGAAGGGGGGGGGGGGGAATCTCACGCTTCGTCGGTCTCTCCAATATTAAGATCAGAGCTTAACTTGGCCCAATCCTCCATAGGCATCTTGATAGAAAAAGGTTTCTCGTATTCTTCAATGGAGCTAGGCGCAGAACCTCTAGACCACCAATTTCTGCACTGTTCCACATATGCATATGCTTGATTGTATGGCGTTGGATGTTCCTGCATAACTGCACGCTGCTCTTCAACATGGATTTTGTCTTCTGGCGGCGTGATCTTTCGTAGAGGATCAATGAGCTGTTTAGGGAGAACAGGGGTTCTGTGGAAGGTCGGAGGAAGCTTGAATCTTGAGGAGTCATGTTGTGGACGAGAGAACTGGGAACCAGAGGGCTGGTAGCGAGAAGATGGCGAGTAGAATGATGATGGCGATGACCAAGAAGGGCTATAGCCTGCTGAGCCCAGTAGGTCTCGAGAAGAGTAATCCATGGTGACTTGCTTCTCGTGCGTTGGTTGATGGGAGCGGGGTGAAAGCCGAGGAACAAAGAATCAGGTTGACATGTGAAAATGGCGAAGTTGAGGCCTGGGAAACTACGTGCCAGGTTAACTAGGCGTCCTCAGGCAACAAATTTTTGAACCTAACCGAATGTGGTAATTATTCTCGTTCAATTCTGTTGAAGAGGATTCGAAGCTCGGGGGAATCACCCTGCATTTATACCTCCTGGCAGCCGGGACTTATTGGGTGAGTCATCGGAGAGAGAGGAAATTGCTATAATCACCATTACCATTACAGTGTTGATTTGGGTTTCGGTAGCCAATGGGGAGCAAGCCCTAAGGCTAGCCGTTTATAGTTTAGTTTCACGTGATTTTAGCTTCACTAGCTTGTCTTCCACTTCCACCACCAAAATCTAGCGAATTATCCTCAAAAATCTCAACTTGACAACGACACTTTGACAACTCGAGGATTCGCAACCATGGCGCCAAGATCTTACAGCAAGACCTACAAGGTCCCTCGTGAGTTATTCTATTTCTCTGCAGAGTTTTCTTTTCAAAACTGACGATAATCAGGACGCCCTTTTGAATCGGCGCGACTGTAAGTGAACCACTATACCAGAGCTTGCTCGGTACACGTTCCTCTCGCTGACTTCATTGAAAAAAAGTGATTCAGAGCTGAAGCTAGTGGGGGAGTATGGCCTTCGCAACAAGCGTAAGTGCCTCTATTTCTCGGAGTTCGTTTGCCTTTGGCAGTCCCGCGAGTCGAATACTCTTGGGAGTAGGCAACTCGCGAGACAAATGTCTCAACTCCTACTTCTTCTTTATTAGGTATTAGGTATACTGACTCTGAGTCTTGCAGGCGAGGTGTGGCGTGTGCAGCTCACCCTCTCCAAAATCCGTCGTGCTGCCCGGTAGGCATCGTCCTTTGTGGTTGAATCATTGACATCTCTGACGTTGCGAAGTCAGCTTCTCACCCTCGACGAAAAGGACCCCAAGCGACTTTTCGAGGGTAACGCATTGATTCGACGATTGGTTAGAGTTGGTGTCCTCGACGAATCTCGCATGAAGCTCGATTACGTGTTGGCCTTGAAGATTGAGGATTTCTTGGAGCGTCGTCTGCAAACCTGTGTCTACAAGCTCGGTCTCGCGAAGTCCATCCACCACGCCCGCGTTCTCATCCGCCAGAGACACATCCGAGTCGGCAAGCAGATCGTTAACGTCCCCTCCTTCGTCGTTCGTCTCGATTCTCAGAAACACATTGATTTCGCCCTGAGCTCGCCATTTGGTGGTGGACGTCCTGGTCGTGTCCGGAGAAAGAAGGCTAAGGCCGCCGAGAAGAAGGATGGCGATGATGATGAGGCCGAGGATGAGGAATAGATGCATTGAAATCATTGAAATCGCTGGGATAGCTACGGGTTGCGGATTTTCTCTGGTACTGATGGCTGGGCATCGAGTGTAAATTAAACCTCGAGGCGTTGAACAGAAATGCATTAAAAAGCTTCATGAGCCAAAACAATGTTCCCTCACGCCCTTTTCAGCGATTCAAGTCCTACATCGTATGTTTACCCTGAAATACTGAATCGCTCAAATCTCATCGGTGATTACTTCACACACACACACTATCCTCTCCACTGAATAAAGAGCCGTCAATAAATTTGTTACAATGATTCCAAACTCCTAAAAGCTCAATGCTTTCAAAAGGATGTCTCACGAGAACTGGCACTGAGATTTTGAACTTTTGAAGATCTCTTAATTCCTTTGATCATGTAAGGTTTGCACCTTGCCTATGCTACCTAGTAACGCCCGCTAATGCAACTGCTTCCATCAAGTTATTCTAAAAGCTCGTCTTTGCCCAGGAAAGCAGCCATCGGATCGTTCGCAGCAGTCCGTTTCCTCCTGTAAGCATCCATATCTTCTTCGGAAACTCCCCCTTGCATCTCTTCCTTCGTCCGCTTCTTGGCCATAGCTGGGATAACAGGCTCTTCCTCCACCGGGGCCTCTTTCGAGTGCCACTCGATCTCCTTCACAGGCTCCTCTCCCACAAAATCCCCACCAGTTCGAAGACGATCAGCCTCCTCGAATGCTTGTTTCCCTTCTTCCCCTGTGCAGTAACTGTTCTTGACCATTGAGTGACAACAAGCATAACCCCATTTGAAATTTGACCACCAACTCCCCCATACTGATGTGTGATTGTTGATGAGAACGTCCTCAGGATATTTCGACTTGGCAGCAACTTTGAGGGCTCCTTTGATCCCACCAGACTCATCATACTCTACGTATCTTTCAGACTCGATGACAGCAGTATCACGGAGCTTAGCGGCGTTGGAATTGACATCGTCGCCGTATTTCTCCAGGAGCATCTTCTTATGCGCTTGCCGTTTGGCCTCTGCTTCTTCCTTCTCCTTCCGCCGGTAATACTCTCCCGAGGTAGGATTTGCTTGTAGATGTAGCTTCGTGTCTCCCGCCTTCTCTTGCGACTCCCATGCGTACTTCTGTGCTTTCTCAAACTCCGCCGCATCTCCTGAAGCTCTCATGAATCCTTCTTCCGCAACCAAAGCAGCTGCCGTATCTGCAGTAGCTCCACTATCCACCATAGATCTCGTCTTGGGGTCGTACTTCGCCGAGTCCAGATCGAGGTTTAGCAGATATTTCGCGGTATCCTCTCGAATGCGTAGTTGCCTGGTGGCGGTGCTCTGCTGTCTTCCCATATCTGACTCCTCAGCATACTTCGTACCATCTTCGCCTTCTTCATCCTCATCTCCTTTCGCCTCCGCCGCTGCCTGCTTCTTGAGCTCCTCTAACTGAGTGTACTCGTCGATAACAGCTTTGTACTCCTTTGGATCATAGCCATTCCACCGGTCTCTCTTGGCATCCCATCCCAAATCGACCTTCTGAATGACTTCATCGGCCTGTATATCTTTGCCAGTCCACTTCGCGCCCTTAGCTCTTGGTCGACTTAAGCACTCCTTCGTCTTGTGTGTCATGGCACCGCAATTTTCGCATGCGCCTTTACGGAACTTTGTCGCAGCAGGACCAGCTTTCTTACCTCGATCGTACCATTTTGACTGGTCTGACTGAGCTTTCTGTAGACGCTGATGCTCGAGGTAGTCGTTCTGGTCGTCATCCTCGCCGATGTAGAAAGGCTTTTTCGATATGAAGGAGGGAATGTATTCGTTTGCCTCCTTGTTTGCCGCTGAAGGAGCGTTCGGTTTTCGAGGTTGTGTGCCTGCTGGAGGCATATTGAAGGTTGTTGTGCAGAAAAGTTGTGCTGGAAAAGAATGTGGGGGTTGATCAGCCTGGAGCCTGGCTCGTGATATGGCGTTCAGCACGCGTCACGAAAACAACATCCACACCTCTTCACGCTTCACTCTCCTGTATTGAATCGCTCAACAATGTACTCTGCGGTCGAAGACCCAATGCGCCCTCCAGACTGATATCATTTCCTCGCCATGGACCTCTTCCGCGTCCGGTTGAACTGCATAGATAATTACCAGTCAACTCCAACCCCCTTCGATCCTGTCCTTCGAAACAATGTCAAACCCTCGCAGAGTGACAAGGAACCCAAAGTTCCAGTTATCAGAGTCTTTGGCTCCACAGAGACTGGTCAGAAGGTTTGCGCGCATATCCATGGCGCGTTTCCGTACCTATACGTCGAATACACGGGAAGCCTGAATCCAGACGAAGGTCTGTTGAAATCCATGTAGATTTACTGGTTTGCCACTCACAAAGCTGCAGTTGGTGCTTACATCCATCGCCTCCACTTGTCAATCGATGCTGCGCTCGGGGTCAGCTATCGGCGGAAGGCCTTCGATGGCAACGCGAAGTACGTCGCACGCATAACGCTCGTCAAAGGGACTCCCTTCTATGGCTTCCATGTGGGATACAGATATTACCTCAAGATCTATATGCTCAATCCGATGGTAATGACTCGACTTGCAGACATTCTACGCCAAGGTGCTGTCATGAAGAGAGTCTTCCAGCCGTACGAAGCACATCTTCAATACCTGTTACAATGGATGGTGGACTACAACCTGTACGGATGCGGATATATCGATTGCAAGAAAGTCACATTTCGAAGCCCGGTCCCGATATACGAAGAACTAAATAATCTATCTCATCTATGGCATGACCGTTCGATCCCATATGAACTTGTGACTGACGAATCTGTCCTTCCAAGAGTCAGTCACTGCTCCATCGAGGTGGATATCTGTGTCCAAGATATCCTAAATCGACGGGATATCAAGCCAAGACCCCTCCACCATGACTTCATCGAGCGTCTGAACCCGCTGGCCCCGGATGAGAAGTTAGTCCACAGCATGGCTGGCTTATGGAAAGATGAAACCCGTCGTCGAAAGTCGAAGATGTCGAATCCTGAACCTGGCAGCAGTCCCTTTCCTGCTGAAGTCATGATTTCGATATCAGCTGATCCTCGGAATTCCCAACCAGGAGGATGGATTCATGAAGAGGAGTACAGGGAGAAGGTAATGGCTCTCATTATGGACGAGAAGAACAAGAGTGATGGCGCAGAGATTGCTTTTGGAACCTTTGTCAAGCCCTCTCAATTCGAATCGTATGTGAAAACATGCTTGGAAGCTGTGGAGGACTTGTACCCCGAGAACTTAGGTCCGGCTCTCGGTTTGACTCGAGGCGTAGGAGGGGCCAATTACGATATCAACGACCAAGAAGAGACCGAGGTGGATGAGAATCGCATTTTGGGCTTTGGCCTCAACGAAGTCGACGAACTCTATGATTCTGATGAAGAAGCTATGCGGGAAATGGATCTCTCCCAGAGCAAGAATGGAGATCGCGTGGACGAGAAGTACCTGGAATCAGAAGACATGCAAAAAGCGGAGCATGATATTGACGATGAATCCCGTCCTGGCGGCGACCACTATGCGGCACAATTCCTTGATCCGGCAGATAAAAATGCACTGAGCGACCCAAGCAGTTCTTCGGAAGCTGCAAGAGGGACCCTTGACTCTGCTGAGGGGCAAAGTCCACAGCCTGATGTGTCTGGTTCCGGCTACGTCTCAATCCCATCAATGAACGAAAAATCCTCGGCCCAGGTCAAATCCACTAGGAAAGGATTGAAACGGTCTGAATCTCCAGCGGAGCAGCTCAATGCTTATAACAAGCGCCAAAGGCTATCCTTCGGGGATGCTACCCCGTTAGACCTTGACACTCCAGCAGCAAAGCTCGAGGTGGAAGGGAATCGACGACCGAATCTCAAGCCACGGACTGTGGACGGAGCTTCTCTACTCCCAACAACCTCTATGGGCAAAATGTCCTCCCAGGAATCACTTAGAACGAAAGGGGTTTCACAGACGCAACCCCTTGGATTCCCGGTTGTCAAAGATCCTTTTGACCCGGAAACTATCTTGAGGCTGAGCCAAAAGAGTGCATCTCAGCCAAGTCCGTCTGAGAAGAAGAAACAAGTTTCGTTCGATCCTTTCTTGCCATTGACCTATAGCGAAGGCAAGCCCCTATCTGTAATGAGTTCAAGTCTCTCGTCCAGCACCCAATCATTTCTCCCGATGTCGAAAGTCATCAAGAGCATGAGACAGAAGTTTAGTCCTCAGAGCCATGGAACAATCTTGGCATTCGGTGAACCTCCGCCGTCCTCTCTTGAAGTTGTGTCAACCATGCAAAACTTTGATCTTCCGCCGGCTATTTACCAGGATGCCTTCTACAGTGACGAGACAGATGTTCCCGAACGTGCAAGAGAATGGGCCGGACGAGAGTTCAAACTCGAAAGCTCTACAGTCCCCTATCTTCCCAATTTCGATCCAATAGGTATATCCGATGCGACGTTTGGTGAGAAGCAAGCCGTAGTACCGGACAAGTCGAAGGAAGAAAAAGGTTATGAGCGCCGACGACGTGCCTGTAACCTGAAGAGCTGGCAAATTGCAGAACTTCCGCCGACGTATGGAGAGGTAGACGAATGGTTCCGTGACCAGCAAGCAAGGAGTACAGCCAATGTGGCAAAGAGACCAGCTCTTGTGCGAACAGCTGTCAGTCCTCGAGCGAACAGAAAACTATCTCAGATTGACGGCCCCACTCAAAAGAATAAGCATGGATTCAAGTTCACCCAGAACCAAGCGACCTCTAATGTTCAGCGTGAAGCACAGTATATGAGTACCATGAGTCTGGAGGTTCATGTCAATACGAGAGGCAACTTTGTGCCAAATCCAGAGGAAGATGAGGTTCAATGTTTGTTTTGGTGCTTACAATTAGACGAGGACGGTCTCGAAGGCAATGGAATATCCGAAAGCACACATGTTGGAATTGTGGTTCTTTCCGAAGATGGCTCTATAGCAGAGAAGCTCTCGAGGCAGACTGCAGTTGAAGTTCAGAAGGAGTCTTCAGAGCTAGACCTCATTATCCGCATGGTTGAAATCGTCAGAGCCCACGATCCGGATATCCTCACCGGATATGAAGTCCACGGCGGTTCTTGGGGATATCTCATCGAGCGTGCCCGCCTCAAATATGACCACAACCTCTGCGACGAATTCTCACGAATGAAGGCCCAGTCTCATGGACGTTTCGGAAAGGACAACGACAAATGGGGCTTCACTCATACTTCAACAATTCGAGTGACTGGCAGACATATGATCAATATATGGCGAGCAATGCGGAGTGAGCTAAATCTTTTGCAGTACACTATGGAGAACGTTGCTTTCCATCTGCTACATCGTCGGATTCCCCATTTCACTTGGGCCGACCTGACAAGATGGTATACGAGCGGCAAACCTCGAGATCTAGCAAAGGTCATAAATTATTACATTTCTCGAGTCCAGCTTGACTTGGAAATACTTGACAAGAACGAGCTCATCGCCAGAACAAGTGAGCAGGCTCGTCTACTCGGTGTGGATTTCTTCTCAGTCTTCTCCCGGGGATCACAATTCAAAGTCGAATCTCTGATGTTCCGGATTGCGAAACCAGAGAATTTCGTGCTCGTCTCTCCCAGCCGTAAGCAGGTCGGTGGGCAAAATGCTCTGGAGTGCTTGCCCCTCGTCATGGAACCCCAAAGCGCTTTTTACAACAGTCCCTTACTAGTACTCGATTTCCAGAGTCTGTATCCAAGTGTCATGATTGCTTACAACTATTGCTACTCTACATTCCTTGGACGGATAGTCAACTGGCGTGGGACCAACAAGATGGGCTTCACGGAGTTCAGAAGGCAACAAAGACTTCTCGAGCTACTCAAAGACTACATCAACATCTCTCCGAATGGCATGATGTATACCAAGCCTGAGATTCGAAAATCTCTTCTAGCCAAGATGTTAGGCGAAATCCTTGAGACTCGAGTGATGGTCAAGAGCGGGATGAAAGTCGACAAGGATGACATTGCGCTTCAACGACTACTCAACAACAGACAACTGGCCTTGAAACTCATCGCCAATGTCACTTATGGCTATACATCTGCCTCTTTCTCCGGTCGAATGCCATGTTCCGAGATTGCGGATAGCATTGTGCAGACTGGCCGTGAGACACTCGAAAAGGCTATTGCCCTCATCCACTCCGTCAAACGCTGGGGCGCAGAGATTGTGTATGGCGACACAGACAGTTTGTTTGTCTATCTCAAAGGCCGCACCAAGGAGCAGGCATTCGACATTGGCGAAGAGATTGCAAAGACAGTTACAAATATGAACCCACGGCCGGTTAAGCTCAAGTTTGAAAAGGTCTATTTCCCCTGCGTTCTCCTAGCGAAGAAGCGCTACGTGGGATTCAAATACGAACACAGAAACCAAACCGAGCCGGACTTCGACGCAAAGGGAATTGAGACGGTGCGCAGAGATGGCACACCCGCGGAGCAGAAGATCGAGGAGAAAGCCCTCAAGATTCTCTTCCGTACAGCGGACTTGAGTCAAGTCAAGAGCTACTTCCAGAGCGAGTGCGAGAAAATCATGAAAGGCTCCGTTTCCGTCCAGGATTTCTGCTTCGCAAGGGAAGTCAGGCTTGGCACATATAGTGATAAAGGACCGCCCCCGCCTGGCGCTCTGATCAGTACGAAGAAGATGCTTCAAGACGCTCGAGCAGAACCCCAGTATGGCGAGCGTGTCCCATATGTGGTCATCACTGGAGCACCAGGAGCTCGATTGATCGATCGATGCGTTGCTCCAGAAGAGCTACTTGAGAACGACCACAGCGAATTGGATTCTGAATACTACATCTCGAAGAACCTCATCCCACCTCTTGAACGGATCTTCAATCTCGTGGGAGCGAATGTCCGGCAATGGTATGATGAGATGCCAAAGGTCCAACGAATCCGTAGGGTTGATGCCAATCTCCAACTCCAAGGACAATCGAAGGAGCTAGCCATCAGCAAGAAGACTTTGGAATCGTACATGAAATCTTCGTCCTGCCTCGTGTGCAGAGAGAAGCTTGAGTCTGAGGGTCCCATTTGTCAGGTTTGCTGGGCGGATAAACCGATCTCGCTGCTGTCACTGCGAACGAGGCTGAATGCTGAGGAAAGAAAACTTTTGGACCTTCACAAGGTATGTCAAAGTTGTTCAGGAGTATCACCGTTGGACGAGGTGGCTTGTGACAGCAAGGACTGCCCTGTCTTCTACACAAGAACACGGCAAAAAGCGAGATTGAAGATGGAAAAGGCAATTGTGGAGCCAGTCATGCAGGAATTATCGGGGAAGATGGCAGACCTGGATTTGGAATGGTAATGGAGGATTGCATTTGTGGGTTATGGTGGACAAGGCTGGCATAGGGTAGGAAGCATATAGATGGGATTCTGCATAAGTAAGGTGCATAGCGATGGACACTGGGATACCAACTGGGTTAGCATACTAGATAGACGACCCTGAGGAACGAATTCAACGGATTGTAATGTAGACCTTTCTATCCTCATCTTCATCTCAATAAATAAGCTTCCATGGAATTGGCCCGGGAGTTTGGGAGGTCCCTTTGAAGGGCACTGCTGTAAACATGTCGCCGTAGAGACGTACCTCGTAACCCCTAAACTATCTCAGTGATTCATACCTGTAACTTTGTAAGTAGTTATTTATTTTTGAAGATTTTGACAACTGATTAATGCTTCCTCTCTCTCAAAACTTTGTTTTGTTTTCATGCCTATCTTCACAAAGATATCGGAGAAGATTGGTTCAGGATGCCTTGCATTGGTTTTGGCGCCTCGCCCACCCACGAGGCGGACTAATGCGATTGTGATCCCTGCAACAATCAGGCTGATGGGCCTTGGATGCTACTCTAACCTCCAAGCTGGCCTTACACACTCAACTTGTGTGCACCAACTCTCTGTGCAACATTCATCTCGCACATCATTATCGATGCTATGATGGGTGGCTTGATGGGGTTCCTCTTGGGGCTTATTCTAGGAGCTCTCGGGCTTCCTTTAATGATCGTCGTCCTTTTCGTCACTCTACCTATCCACGAAGACACAGCCTATCGAGAAAGCGACGAAACATCCATTGTTCAACCAGGAGACGATATCGATGCTATTAAGAAGGCGCAGAACACTTTGGGAGAGGCGCAGAGCAGTTCGGAAGCTATGTATTTCTTGGTCTTTCGCGAATTTAACCCTGGAGGTGTAAACTCGAAGCCTTTGGAAAGAAATACGCCTGTTGGGACTACGACTATATCTGCGCCGAGCCCCAGTGTCTATCAGAGCATGTACAGAAGCATATTCGATAGGAAACCGAGTACGAGCCCATTGGATAACAAAGGTGCTGGGAGACCCCAGAAGAAGGGCGGTAATGTGTTTTACGTGGTTCTGAGGTACATATTCTGGAAAGTGGAGATATGTTATGGGACCATTTACTGATCTTGGAATAGGCACGGCCATTTGATGTTCTTCGATGACGAAGAACAGCTCGAGGTCCGACACGTGGTATCTTTGGCACATCATAATGTCAGCATCTACTCGGGAGGTGACGAAACACCAGAAGGAGAGCTATTCATAAAGAGGAATGCACTCTGTCTTTCGAGGAAGACGGATGTGGGAGAGTTGACACCAGATGGCAGAGTTTCAAAACCGTTCTACCTATTCTCGGAGCTCTGCTCAGAGAAAGAGGATTTCTATTTTGCCCTCTTGCGGAACCAAGAAAGAAAACCGGACTCGAATGACAATCCTCCAATACCTCTACAATACGATGTTAAGGATATAATCACCCTGGTGCAGAAATTGCACTCTTCAGAAGAGCATCTACAGACGAGATGGATCAACGCTATCATAGGCAGGATATTTCTAGCTTTATACAAGACTTCGGAGGTAGAGAACTTCATCAAAGCGAAGATCACCAAGAAGATCTCCCGAGTGAAGACACCGTCGTTCCTCTCGAGAATCGTTTTGAAGCACATAGACCTGGGAGAAGCCGCGCCTGTGATCACCCATCCTCGCTTAAAGGACTTGACTGTTGATGGAGAACTTGTTGTGGAAGCAGACGTACGGTATTCTGGCAATTTTCGAATTGAGGTGGCTGCTACAGCTCGTATCGAACTCGGTACTCGATTCAAGGCACGGGAAGTCAATCTACTCCTCGCGGTGGTGGTAAAGAGAGTTGAGGGTCACGCCATGATCAGAATCAAGCCACCACCATCCAATCGAATTTGGTTGACGTTCTCGACCCAGCCAAAGATCGACATGACCATAGAACCAATCGTTAGTTCGAGACAGATTACGTACACTTTGATCCTTCGACAGATCGAAAATCGGATCAAGGAAGTTGTTGCGGAAAGTTTAGTTTTTCCGAATTGGGATGATATTCCTTTCTTCCAACCGGAGAACAAAATTTGGAGAGGTGGTATTTGGGTTGATGAAAGAGTGACTCGCCGTCATGATGACCCTGAAACTACCGCCGCTCAGGAAGGAGACGTCGACGAGGTCGCACACTTGGAAGCCGAACATAGCGATGCAATTGCTACCTTACCAGAAGTTGAAAAGAGCATAAGCATGCCCGCCACTGATACCTCACCATCAAGTGGTATGTTTGCCCGGAAAGCTGCAAAATCTGCCCTGAACCTTCAAAACTCAAAGGCTAGTGGCTCGTCCACGAGTATTGAATCCCGGGCTTCAGCACCTGAAAAGCCCCCAAGAGCACTTCGTTCTGGTTCATTTGCCAGTGCTTCATCACCAGTTGTGAGCACAGACGTGACAAATGCCGATGCCTTCAAAAACTCGACACCACCCGAGCACAGCCATGCAATTGCAGCAATTTCGGCACTATCTCACACAAGTTCACCGTCCCATACACCAGTTGGCTCACCGTCCGGGCCACCTTCCAGAATGGAAAATGCTGAAAGTCAATCATCTACATCTTCACGAAACTCTGTAAACTCCGAGAAAGATATTGACAACGACTTGACCCCGCAGCCTTCCCTCAATGTGTCAGATATCACCAGCAATACAGCTTCTGGCTCCTATCCACCCAGCCCAGCAAGCAACAGCACTGCGTCGTTTAAATCCGAAATTCCGTCAGCAAAATCTTTTGGGTTTGGGCGTGATATAAGACGTGAGAACTCTACCTCTACATCTTCATCGGGAAAGTCTTCGACTGCGGAGACTAAACGTCTTTCGCTGGCAGCAGTAACAAATGCGGCGGCTACAGCAAAGAAATGGGGGTGGAATGCCATTCAACGGCACCAAGATCAACGAACGGATGGATCAGCAGGCGCACAGGAGCCTTCTCCACCCCTTGTTATGGGACGAGGGCGACCTCTTCCTCCACCAGGAACGCCTCTTCCCCCACCTGACAGAAAGACAAAGACTGCACCGATTCCTGTGCCAAAACGCAAACCATTACCTCCACCAGCCTTACCTCAGAGACATAAAGATTCCGGCAATGAGTCAAATGGGCATGGTGAAAGGCATGCAGTCCCACCACCTCCTTTACCTGAACGCAAGAGTCGAGGAGACCCAGCTGGTGAGGCTGCCGACGATGGTCTTTTCGTTGTTGCAGCGCCTGCCAGCGACTCGCTACCAGGAACACCCTTGAGCGAGAACGCACCTGAGCATACCCCTGTCTATATGCAACCTTGGGTAGATGATGTTGAAGAAGATGAAGACGAGATTCAGAACACGCCACAGCCTGTGGTGGCTCCAGCTCCCCCAAGTCCCAAAAGTCCCTCGAGTCCCAGTCCACCTCGATTGCCAAAGAGACGCCCACCTCATCGAGTTTTATCGACAAGTCCAGAAGAGGATGGCGATAAGTTGCCGTCTTGGCTTGCTGCGCAAGAGGAAGAACAGAGGGTAAAGAGCACTTTGGTTGATGAGGATGCTGGCTTGCAATGAGCACTTTCGGATTATGGGTTCAAGAGTGGAGTTGGATAACGGAGAGTGGGATGAAGGTAGTGGACTTTCTGGCGTTGGTTACGGGATGCACAGTACAGTAAAGCGTGGAGCATATAAGGAGTTATCCGGATTGGTAGACCGTCTGTTCGTGTACAGAGCATTGAGGAGCTATACCAGAGTACACTGAAAGCATGAGTAGCAATGAAGACGATTCACTTAGTATTTTGGAGAGAAGACTTCGTTGATTCATTTCAATCATTGACTCCGCTGAAATTCAATTCGTGTATCCGTGAAGTGGAAGGACGTCACCGCCGCCAGTCACTCAACTCAAAAAAACTACAATTTCACTAACTTCTATGGTCTTTCTGATATTTGAATCTGTTCATGGCCCATTACCAACATCTATGGACGATATTTCTTCCATCTTCACAGGACAGAAAAGCAGTGCAAAGATGCTGCGACAACGAATACATTCCGGGTAGGTTCGAACGTGTTACTTTCTTGTCTTTCAATTTCATAAATATGTATACCGAATATGTCGATGTGCTCAGCGACCGAAAGTTTGAAGAGACGCTCTGTTAGATACAAGATCCCCAATCGCTCTTCATAATTCGGCGATCTGATGAGAGTATGCTAGGGATGGCTTGGAGGGTATCTCATGCGTTCTTTTGAATCGCTGAAACAGAATGAACTAATGAGGATTCCCTATTTTCCAGCAGGCCAACAATCTTTTGAAGGAAGTGAAGGATTCATTTTATGCCTCACTCGTAAGGCGGTTCAGTTACGCCACAGCCCACACTTGCGTAACGGCGCCGAACGCCAAGACAAATCCACGCTGTCGGCCTCGTCTCTCTCCCCATGCCATAATTTTGGGCACAATCTCGCTGCCTGCCCTTCAACCCTAAATACCTCTCTATTGTCGTAATCGCACCTTCCTGTTCATTCTTCGCATGAGCTTTGCGCGCTCAAATCTTGTCAATATGTCTCTAAACTATGCCCCGACGACCCGCAACGTCGACCACACCAAGTCAGTTACTTTAGAGCTTTCAAATATCTCAGATTTGGATGCTTTAGCTTCCTAGGACTTTTGTATGCTAATTTTACCTGTTATAGATCCGAGGGCGAGCTTGCGATCAATATTCGAAAGGCCACCAGCATCGAAGAGACGGCGCCGAAACGCAAGCATGTGCGGAGCTGTATTGTCTACACATGGGACCACAAGTCGTCTGCCGCCTTCTGGGCTGGCATGAAAGTGTTAGTATTGTCTATCTTCTGGTTTGGGCCGTCAATAAAGTGCTGCTGGAACCCATGGGCTGTTGGGGCGTTGGGGTTCCGGAGCTCCGCAGTCCATGAGAATGGCAGGAATTATGGAACAAGCAGCTAACCTGAATGTTTTGCAGGCAACCAATCCTGGCAGATGAGGTGCAGACCTTTAAGGCGCTGATCACGGTCCACAAAGTCCTGCAGGAGGGTCATCCTTCGACCTTACGAGATGCAATGGCAAATCGAAGCTGGATCGACAGTCTGAACAGAGGCATGGCTGGAGAGGGTCTGCGGGGATATGGGCCTTTGATTAAGGAATACGTCAATTTCCTCCTGGCGAAGTTGACCTTCCATCAGCAACATCCAGACTTCAATGGCACCTTCGAATATGAGGAATATATCAGCTTGAAGGGAATCAATGATCCGAATGAAGGCTACGAAACGATTTCGGACCTGATGATGCTTCAGGATAGGATAGAGCAATTCCAGAAGTTGATCTTCTCTCATTTCCGGAGCGGCGGCAATAATGAGTGTAGGATTTCCGCCCTGGTTCCTCTGGTGCAGGAGAGTTATGGAATCTACAAATTCATCACTAGCATGCTGCGTGCAATGCACACGAGTCAGTCATACCGCCTATGTTCCTGCTGCAAGTGCTGATAATCTTCTAGCAACTGGCGACGATGATGCCCTAGAGCCCCTGAGGGGACGATATGATGCCCAGCATTACCGCCTTGTCAAGTTCTACTACGAATGCTCCAATCTCCGATATCTCACAAGCTTAATTACCGTCCCAAAACTTCCACAAGATCCCCCTAACCTCCTCTCCGAAGACGAATCTGCCCCCAAATTACCACAACGACCCAAGCAGGAGATTGAGAGACAGATTACACCCCCTCCAGCTCCCAAAGTCGAGGAACCAGATGACATTGGGGAATTCTGGAAGAATGAGCAAGCTAGGCAGAATCGGGAGTATGAGGAGCAACAGAGAGTATTAGAGGCCCAGCAAGCCCAACAGCTCTATGCTCAACAGCAAGCCCAGCTTCAGGCACAACGAGACTTCGAAGAACAGCAGCGCCAGCTGGCTGAGCAGCAAAGACGGGACCAGGAAGCTTTATACGCACAACAAATGCAACAACAGACCCAAGGTCGCATGGCACAATTGGAGCAGGAGAACTTTGAGGCTCGGGCACAGTATGCGAGAGACCAGCTTATGCTCCAGCAATACGATCAAAAGATCAAGGCCTTGGAGGGCGAGCTCATGCAAC
Source organism: Gamarada debralockiae (assembly GCA_002803225.1). Taxonomy (NCBI): domain Eukaryota; kingdom Fungi; phylum Ascomycota; class Leotiomycetes; order Helotiales; family Hyphodiscaceae; genus Gamarada; species Gamarada debralockiae. Next base: position 50,969 of record NXFV01000767.1, on the reverse strand, counting down.
TCCAGAACAACTACGGACAGCAGATTGGTAGCAAGGATGACCAGATTCGAGCTCTCCAAGAACAAGTCAATACTTGGCGGACAAAGTATGAGGCACTTGCCAAGCTGTATTCCCAATTACGACATGAGCATCTCGATTTGCTGCAGAAGTTCAAGAGTGTGCAACTCAAGGCTGCTTCTGCACAGGAAGCCATCGATAAGCGCGAGAAGCTAGAGCGTGAGATCAAGACCAAGAATCTCGAGCTTGCCGACATGATCAGAGAGAGAGATCGGGCATTGCATGACAAAGATCGTTTGGCTGGAGGTAACCGTGAGGAAATGGAGAAACTCAAGCGCGAGCTGCGCATGGCTCTTGACCGGGCTGATAACCTCGAACGAAGCAAAGGCAATGAGCTCTCTTCAATGCTTTCCAAGTACAACCGCGAAATGTCCGATCTTGAGGAGGCTCTTCGAAAGAAGTCCCGTGCTCTTGAAGATATTCATGCGAAGTACAGTGAAGGTGGTTCAGACGCAGAGCGCTTGCTGCGGGAGAAGGAAGATGAGCTAGAGGTGTACAAGCAAAGTTTGGACGATACCCTGCTTCGGCTCAACGAATTAGAGCACTCCAAGGGAGCAACAGATGAAGCTCTGGATGGGGAGATTGACGCTATGCTTCTCTCAAACATTGGCAAGATCAACGATATCATCGATTCCGTCCTCCAGAGTGGAGTTCAGCGTGTAGATGACGCTCTCTACGAATTGGACTCTTCCATGCAAGCCGGTAACCAAAACGCAACACCTTCCTACGTCCTTTCTCAAATCGAGAAGGCCTCTTCGAGTGCTACGGAATTCGCAACCGCTTTCAACAACTTCATCGCCGACGGCCCAAACAGCAGTCACGCCGAGATCATTCGAACGATCAATGTCTTCTCAAGCTCCATCGCGGATGTCCTCAGCAACACCAAGGGTCTTCAGAGACTTGCGACGGATGAAAAGAAGGCAGATCAATTGACCAACGGTGCCAGACAATCGGCTCAATCGACTGTCAAGTTCTTCCGTGGTCTTCAAAGCTTCCGACTCGATGGCATGGATCCGATGCAGAAGACAGACGTCGTTATCAACAATAACAATGATGTGCAAATGAATCTGCAGAAGCTCAACAAGCTCGTCGATACCTTTGCACCAAACAGTGGTAAGTTGGCCAACAACAAGGGCGACTTGGGAGATCTCGTCGACAGCGAGTTGAACAAAGCCGCCGATGCCATTAGCGCTGCTGCTGCTCGCCTTGCGAAGCTCAAGTCGAAGCCTAAGGACGGATACTCGACCTACGAACTACGCATTCACGACTCCATCCTCGACGCCGCGATGGCCGTAACGAACGCGATCGCCAAGCTCATCAAGGCAGCAACCGTAACTCAACAAGAGATCGTCGAAGCTGGTCGGGGCTCCGTCTCCAAGAGCAACTTCTACAAGAAGAACAACCGCTGGACCGAAGGACTTATCTCTGCCGCCAAAGCGGTAGCTTCCTCGACCAACACTTTGATTGAGACTGCAGATGGAGTGCTCTCTGGCCGCAACAGCCCAGAACAACTCATCGTTGCCTCCAATGACGTTGCTGCCTCCACGGCCCAACTTGTAGCAGCAAGCAGAGTCAAGGCGGGCTTCATGAGTAAGAGTCAAGAATCACTTGAGCAAGCAAGCAAAGCTGTTGGTGCGGCATGCAGATCTTTGGTCAGACAGGTGCAGAGTATGATTAAGGATCGTGATCAGGAGGATGAGAGGGTGGATTATGCGAAGTTGGGAGCGCACGAGTTTAAGGTTAGGGAGATGGAGCAGCAGGTTTGTTCACCCTTTTCCAATTTTGACGTGTGTGATGTCCCGATGATTGGAAGTCCAATTGGTCAACACTCTGGAACAATTGGAGCCATGGTTGCTCAACCCTTTAGAACGATCGGGCTTTCAATTGCTCACTCCTGACAATTGGAAGTCGAATTGCTCAATATCTTGGAGCGATTGAGGCCCGAACTGCCCAGCCAATTTGAATAATTCAGACCCCAATTACTCACTCCATCCGAACGATTGCTAACGAGAGCAAAAATAGGTCGAGATCCTCCAACTTGAGAATAATTTGGCTGCAGCAAGGCAGAGATTGGGTGAGATGAGGAAGGTCTCTTATCAGGAGTAAGTTGGGACAGGATGCGTGGAATAGGAGAAACGACAGGAGATCGTAGTTTAGCGAAGTTCATTTTGTGAATTCGAAAAAGTTGCAAAAACGAAGATGCTCAAGACCTGATGTGAATGTGTTAGCTTTGATGCTTGAATTGAACTGTGACGTGTAGAAGGGGGCGTTTCATGTATCAGACTTGATAAGCGTTTTCTTTTCAGTGCGTTTCAAAAGATCCCAAAGCGCTGGTAATCATCATACAGGAACTTTTAGAATTGATATAAGAGAAGGAAGTATACCGCGATGCCATCATGGCTTTTTGTTTGTTCCGGAAATTTCCCTACTTCGATATATATCATACCTTCTTGCATTTACTGCATGAATATCATGTGTTTGACAACCACGGATAGCAAGGACCATGAGAAGTATAGGAGACCGATTTTGAGTATTTGGTTCAAAACTAAAGAAAGAGTCTACGGCTTCACCTCAAGATTACCTATCATGGAGGTTCGGAGAAATCTTAATATCGAAGCCGAACTTAGCATATTCACATCAACATGCTTTACAATTTTACTCCACCAATTCACGGAAATGGTAGCAACTCTACTATTTTTATGATGGAATAGGGTCTCCAGGAAGGTATGAAGCGTGAATTTAGAAGAACTGAGCAGTCTGCACCGGTACAATTCTGGTCAGTAGGGACTGGATCTAGATCCAATCATAGTCTGAGATGCTCAATCATTCAGATTGTTCAAAAAAGGAGGAGGTTTGGATCGCCTTTTTCCCAATGCGGTAATTCTTGGCTTCTTAATTTTCAAGGCCGAAACACTGATAAGCCTTTGAAAAGGGCTTGAGGAGGTTGCAAATTTTCGAGCCACTGAGAGATCGGGTTTGGACTTTGTGGATGTTGGGTTTTGCTGGGCCAGTCGCCACCCTCCATCTTTGAGGGAGGGGTAACACCAGCAGATATCTTGGGATGCAAGGAGTTCGTGTGATGCAAGGAGCTAAAGAGCTACTGAAGCCACTAACTGATCTGAAGAGCTGGATAATATCTTCTTTTCTGTTTGCGAAAGACAATAAAGATCTATCCCATCTAGGATAGGAAGCAGATGAGGTTCATTGAGCGGATCTTTCTCAGTCGGAAGCGAAGGGAAGCACGGACTTCAATTAGACAACGGGTAGAGTGACGGCAGCCAAACCGAATTAGAAACGCTGAATTCCCGGGAAGGAACCCCTTGCTGCATTAGCTTGTGAGATGGTGCAACCTTTATTTTCACGACGCACATTCCAACAAAAAAGCATCGACACCTTTGCAACACCACCAATCATTGAAATTATGTCAATTCGCTCTATCTACTGGGAATGTGATCATTCGACGCCTTTGGATTCCTGAACGTAGTCTGGACTCCTCAGCGCCAAAGTGATTCAACCGTGCATGTGCGTGTCTCCTGCGCAGTACCGACGATACGACAAGTGACTACCACCCTGACGGCACGATGCGGAATGAAGGTATGTTCGAGAACGGAAAAACTGGAATCTGGGATGCTGGGATGCTGGATTCATACCAAACAAGCCACAGCCCTGTGGAAAAGGAAAATTGAACAGAGATACAATTGTATGGTGAGGAGGTCGTAATGTACTGGTCCCACATCAACATAGAAGATGGTTGCTGCTGTGACTTGAGGTCGAGACGACTGTGTACAAGAGTCGGTCTGATGTATGGATTGCAGTTCTGGCTGTGGGAGGCGTTGTTACCGAGACTGCGATGGTTTGCTCCAGAGGAGTGGATCAATCGTTCAGAAGAAGGGCGAGATGAGGTCGTCTTGACTCTCCGGGACTGCGAAAGTTAGCTGAAGGTCTTTGGGGCTGGGGTTCAGGACTGCTTACTTGAGGGGTGGAAGAATCCATCCTGGATGACTTCACCAAACATCGCATCAAAGCTCTGAGGGTCGGCGATGTTACCGGTGTCGAAGAGAGGAGTGGCATAGTTATTTCCCAGTCCCTCAAAGTCGAACGTGCCTTCAGCGGGGTTGTACAGATCAGCCATGCATCCAGTCCACTCGTATGGAGCTGGGGGTGGCAGAGATGGGAGGTTGGACGACTCGGATTGCTCAGCTAGGTCCAGAAATTGGTTGACATCGAAGCCCAAGGCATCAGAAGCAGCGGCGCGCGGATTGGTGATTGTCTGCCACAGGAATTGATTGCTGGGGGCAGGTGGCGTGTTGGGTACAACTGGAGCAGTAGCAAGAAGGCCTTGTTGAGCTGCTGCAGGTTGGCCCGCGATGGCAATGGCGGTGGAGTGGGCGATGAAGAACTTTTGCGCGCAGAAATGGATGACATCCTTCTCAGTCATGATGGTATGCTTGATGTGGTCTTCGAAAGAAGCGATATCTGGAACCGACACCTGCTTCAATTTCATAACTCCATCAACATCAATCTCGAGCTCCCACGACATCTTTTGCAAGTAGTCTGCAGTATCGATGATGCCGAGTTCTGGGCAAACGAGACTGAGGAATTGGTCCAGAGGCGCATTTGGCTTGCCAACATTGTCGCGGATGGCGGAGTATGCACACGCAAGAATAGTCCACTTCGCCTTGAAAGGATCTTGCTGCCACATGAGGGTAAGGTAGCTGGACGCATTCTTCTGCTGAAGAGACGTGAAGATGGGAAAATAAAATGTCCGAAAACACATCCAAGAGTTGAGTGGGCGTTTCGCGGCAAGAGCAGGGCGAGTTGCTCTGGCATGGACAGGGTGGAAGATATGAGGCGCAGCACTTGAGAGACCAAGCCTGTGTGCCTGTCTTCGAGAGAGTACCGCGTTGTTCATCAGGAACTCGTTGGGCATCTTGGTCGAGTGTTGCAACTTCAAGTGAGGAGGAAGGGATGCAAATTGGGCTGGAGTCATGCCGGCAATTTGGCCATTGATAGTGACGGTCGCCATAATTTGTAGTCGTATTTTCAGGCGATTATTGTGCTTTTGATGATGCTGTTGAATGTTATGAGGTTCAAGTTTCGGTTGGGAGAACGCGAAATTTAAAACTGAGTAGTCGACTGGGTTTGGCGCTAAGGAACAAAGGACGCACATTCCACGCTTAATCCTTCTTGTTCTTGGTCTCGATTTACTCTTTGTACCTGAGTATATGAATCGCTGGCTCTCATTGAGTGAAGCGTTTGTTTGTATTATTTATCTATTTATCTACTTCAAGGCTTGTATGCCATTGCGTATCTGAAGTAGGGAACATTCGAATTCAAATATCTTCGTACCCTAGCCCTTGTTGCTTGGAAACCTAGAGGTATGCCTGGGAAAGCTCGAGGCCCCCGAACGACTTGATCTAACTCACCCAAGTCCATACCTCTTAGGACTTTGCTCAAGTGCTCTAGCGTTACAATATCATCCCTATCGTAGCTTTTCCTTGAGCCTATCCTGAATCCTACGCTGTATCTTGGAACCGTACAAAAGCCTGACCACGTCATATGTTTGAACTTGTGGCCCACTGTAGGGATCTGGGGCGAGTCATTCTATGCGACGTCTTAGCTACAATCTCGAATCTTCGTTGAAAGCATCCGACTTACCTCTGGATCTCGAGTCAAAAGTTGGTCCTGGATGTTCGTGGTCAGCTCCTGAGCATTGTAACACTCTGTGCCTTGAAGTATTGAAGAACTTACCTCTTCAACACTCGCCTCAATAGTATCATATTCGCGAATTTTCTTCCTGTTCAGTACATCGCCGATTCGGGGTATCTTCTGCTGAACAGCGATCCATCCAGGAGCAGGCTTTGCCGAGTTATCCAGCCAGTTGTTCCATGGATTTTTGGCATCTCGTCTATCAGGATGGAATGCAGGAAGAGTCTTCGGAAGAAGTGAGTGTAATTTGGCGCGATCGTTGTCGGGATAGTCAGGACCGATACTGTCGATAAATTGGAGATCGAGATTCCAAACGTGCCACATAGAGGAGTGATGCTGCTTCGCAATCTCACCAACGCTTCCAATAACGGAGCACAGACTTGCGATCCTCGTTAAGAAGGCTTCCCTCGTGGACGGTGATGGAAAGAGTTCGGGGGCAGCTTCCAGCCTACGACATTCATCCAAAACCTCGCCGAGGAAGTTTGCAATGACGTTAGCGTCTTGAGGCAATTCATCATCCTTACGCTTAGTTGTGACGTCTATAGCAATTTCGTGGCCGATGAGAAAGACCAGGTAAAACACGTCCCGAATGAGGTTGATGAGAAATGCCCGCTCTCGAGGCTTCTTGCTTACTGTTAAGCCTGCCAAGTTAGGAAGCGTTTCTAAGAGATGTCTTCATTTAGACTTACTTTCAACAAACTTTTGAAATTGAACAAGAATAGGCTCTTCTATTACTTTGTCGATCGCTTTCAAAACTTCTTCCATTGTCATATTCTGGCCGAATCGAGTTGGCTTTGGGAGTTTTGACTTTGGCATTTTGGCGGAGTCGAAATTGATGTTGGAGTTGAAATTTGGAGAGAGGAAAAGAGGTGTCTCTGGCTTCAATTTTTCAATCGCTTTTTATGGACGTGGTCGGCGTTGTCATATACTGGTGAATTTTCTAAAGTGAAGTCCTCGCCTTGCACAAACTCAAACTACCTCACTTTTCCTCCCCACACACATCCCCAAATTCAACGCCTCTGGGGATCTTGCAACCCAAAAGCTTCATACCTTTTCTCAATATAAATTCTCGATCCTGAATCTCGGACTTCGCAAAAATCATAATCACAGAAGCCACCTCTTTCTTCGCTGCTACGCCATCATCGAACATGTCAACAATGGCCTCCTCTTCCGTATTTTCTACAACAGCCGCCCTCGTTGCCGCCAATGTATCTGCTGTTGAGAGGGAGCAGTTCCAAGCTCTCTGGAAGGATCATCTTAAACTACGCGACCAAGGCAAGATCGTGTATTTCCTCCCTCGCGGTATGGGAACCCAAATGGGGGCTTATCATTTGCGCGAAACGGCTACGAGATTGAGGTGAGATTATGGGTTATATTCTACATGGCAATGTCTAACATCTCCTTCCAGTGTACTTCTCGAGACTCCTGTCTACATTCACTTCGATGTGGAAAAGTCATCGTACCGTGTCGGACAGGTCTTTGATGATTTGGATCACCGCGCCGTGAAGGGATGCATCTTCGTCTACAAAGCTGAATACCCACAGCTCTATGACGCCAACTCAGTTGTACACAACCTCTCCCCGGTTTCTCAGCCTTCGCAAGACTCTCAAAATGCTGAGCACAGTTCCATCGCTTCTGATACTAGGCCCCCTTCATCGAAGCATAAAGCTGAGAGGATACCGAAGCCTCGAAACATGTGGATTATCTATCGTCAAGATAAGCACAGCACCGTCTTGGCAGAGAACCCTGGAATGCATACCAGCAACCTTTGTAAGTGTATATCCCTTCTTCCGGACCGTAATTAAGCTGACAATGAACAGCTACAATCATCGGTGATATGTGGCGTAACGAGACCGCCAAGGTTAAGGCTCATTACAAAAAGTTGGCAGACCTAGAGAAGGCGAAGCACCAGCTTCAGTATCCCCAATACAAATGTTCTCCCCGTAAGCCTTCGGAGATTAAGAAGCGAAAGAGGACATCCAAGGAAACTCCGATCAGCATCGAAGCAGACCTTCCTGCAGTGAAGTCCTCTCGGCTCTCAGGAAAGACTTCTCAAGGCGTCGAAAATCCCTCCCCGAACCACCGTGACGACCATGAACACGGCTCTGGATTTGAGGTCAATTTAGATACGGATGATACCCCAAAATCCAGTGGCGATGGAGATCCGTTTTCGATTTCCTCCGCACCCTCCCTGACCATCAACTGGCAGCCTTTCCAATTGTTCGGCATGGAGAACAATGACAGAGCATATGAGCAGCCTCCAAATAATTTGTTTCTCGATGCAGACATCTTACAGCCGGTTAATTGGGAAGCTAATGATGCATTGCTGGATTGGCTCTTGTGAGGCGTGTGCCTTGGATCCATGCAATTCAAACGGCACCTCATATCCAGTGCAGTGGGCTTTCCACCTCTGAGCAACCGCCAATGAATTACAACAACGTGCATAAACTTCGGGGCCGTTGATTCCAATATCTTTTGACACAACATCCACCACAGTCCAATCATTCTCCCTCGAGCTTCTGACATTCTGCCAGTTCTCGATACACGTTTCTGCCGTTGGCATGATCATACACCACACTCTACTACACATACGATTTCTGTTTCCACCTTGGATCGTCGAGAGCCCACTGGATCGAATTCTCACCAACGCGAATACCTTTCAACCCACTTCATTCTTCTGGTCTATCTTGATTGGCGCTCTATGTTGGCATCCGCCTTACGTTCAGTTATATCTTGACAGTCTCTAGGAAATATCTTTCTACTGTACATATTACGCGCGATCATTCTGATTTTCTTTCCCTTCTTACATGCGACATGGCGAAATATGGAAGCCGCCAAAATTTTTTTTGATCTCTCTGTTTTTCCTTTCCCATGGCGGCATAATGGGCGGACATGACAGACTTCATACATGGACACTTATACAGAAGATGGAAAGTTCTTGGGCATTCTTGTACTTTGACATCGAATCAGATCTTCCAAGATCAGACTCTTTCGAAAGGCTGCTTCTCGATAGATATGGAAGAAGGAAGCTCTCGGGCAATCTTGTACCTTTGATATTGAATCAGATCTCCCCAGGTCAAACTCTTTGCTTAGGCTTCCTCTGTAGATTAGATAGGAAAATGGTGCTGAAACCCAACCTGCTTTCCCAGTGCTGCGATTGTTGTGCTGCTTCATCATGATCTGCTACGACCGAAATCTCATTAGTCCCAGCGCTCATAGCAACCGCCGAGCAACGCCCCTCAACTCCTTGATCCTGCAGCAGAAGAAACATCAAATCTAATCTACGATCGCAATTCAATCTCACTTACCAAACAAGATTCAAATCCTCAATCGTAACCCTCCCCTCTCCCCATCCCCAGCAGCGAAGCGCAGCCCAACCCTCCGCGCTCTAGCAGCCACAGTTCGCCCAATGAGGTAATTGTTGTCTTCCTAACCTTCAAGGCTGAAAACGTTCAGCCATATAAGTTAGCGTTTACCCTAATTACCGCTTTAGGGAAAGAACAAAACAAGGAATTTTTCTAGTTTCGACCTTGGAAGGTAGGAAAGAACGAAATTACCGCATTGGGGATAGAGTCCCCAACGTCCTCCTTTTCTTGAGATTTCTATTAGAATCGGCACTGATTTCAATGTTTCGGCCTTGAAAGTTAGAAAGACAAGAATTATCGCATTGTGGAAGGGCAATTCCAACGCCCTCAATTCAGGCACAGAGTAAAATGGAGGAAGTCGTTCACGTGAGATAGGGATTTGCCAGGGGGTTTGGAAGGGAGGGGAAAGGAGCGCATCACGATCATTGATGCGAATTGAGGGTTTAAGAAGATCGTTAAGCGATTACGGAGGATGGATTGAAGGGGCTTATCAAGAAGGGTACGAGCTGGGGAGAAAGAATTCAGGAAAGGGGATTCAATTGAGGAAGAAGGGCGTCGAAGAAGTGCGGCGGAGATTGCAGAGCAAGGAAGTAGCTTAAATGCAGGTTTTATTTACCCCTCAATGCTCTACTTACATCGTGATATTTGTGGTATGTGTTAAGCTCCATAGCCACTGTATTCCTGAACACCTCTACAAACTCCTTCATTAGCGGGTATCTTATTCAGACGGTATGCTCCCAATCTCAGTAATATACTAATGAAATAAATTCGTCGAGAGTCGAAAAGAGATCAAACCCTTACTGGAAAGTTAGCAGAAGTCTCATTGGTAGAAGAATATCTCCCAATCCATACCTTTGTGAAGAATGACCCCCATCTAAGAGTCTCGACGAGGCCAGCGTCTCCTTTGGCATTTATTGATCTCATGATATCCTGCACTCCCTCTCAAGTCCCATCACCGTTCCAGTCACTGCTCCATATGAAAGTCCCACATCGCCACTGTGAGTTCTTCTCTTTCTGACCGCTGGGCCCGATCGGTCGTGGGCACATGTAAAAGGATCTTCCTTCGTTCACTCCGGACTTCTTGGTGACAAGGCTGATGCACGGCTCGTTGTGCTCGCAACGAGGGACCTTCCGTTTTCCAAGAAGCTTCGACCAGCTTTCCTTCGCAACTATCGGATCGACCACCGATTTCTGGTCAGCAGGATCAAATTTTTTGCTTGGTGATGGGTATTCGTTGCTGCTAAAGTCCGTGGCTGATTGAGCTGGTGTTGGGGAATCCGAAGCAGCGATGCTCGTAGTGTCTGACTCTCCATCAACTGTTGATGCCGATATTGTCGATTGACTATCTACCACACCATCGGACTGAGGGACCTTGGGCTTGAAGAATCCCATGAGACTGCTTTGTCCTTTCCCTGGCTGACCTTTCGCAGGCACAGCTGTCTTCGAGGCTGCTCCGGATTTCCCCTTTTTCGAAGGTCGTGCTGCGGAAGAGGATGGTTCTGCTGTACGCTTTGCGCTTGGCTTCGCTGGGCTTGCCATCATTGTTGATTGAGAATCAGATGCAATTGCCGTCGTACTGGAGGCTAAAGTGGACTGAGAGTCAACCGGTGGCGTGTTTTCTTTCTGCGAGGTCCCAAGAGTTGAAGCCAGATTTCTTTCTTGGCTCTCGTCTGTAGTTGACTTGTTGGAGAAGGAGCTCTCTCCTGTTGTAAACGATGGCTTCTTCGCAAACATATCTCGAATGTTACGTCTTCGATCGAATTCAGGGATGAGCTTGGCTGACATGGGTAAGAGATCTTTCGTAGACCACTCTCGCTGGCGAACACCGTCCTTGAACATGCCGGCGCTCATGATATCCCTTATATTAACCTCTTCGCCACCAATGTCCACCTTCTGTTTCAACACAGCGTACACGGGACAGTGATCAGAGCCCATGAGACCCTCCTGAATGTTTGATTCGCAAAACCAGTCCTTCCAGTCTTGGCTGCAGAGAACGTAGTCTATCCGAGAACCAAAATTGCCAGGCCTAGCATTGATTTTCTGCTCCCAGCAAGTGAACATGCCTGGGCGATCTGGGTGAAATGAGCGGCATATATCCCACATCACTGGCTTCTCTCTGCCTTCATCTCTTTCTCCAAAGACTTTGCCACCGACCAATAATTGGTTGAGCATCCGCCTGGATGGTGTGGATACATATTCTTGAACCGTCATGCCCTGCTTCTTCATGTGCTCTTCCGCTTTCGCCGTGTCCAACACCTCTCGAATGATGTTCAAGTCCCCAGTCAGAAAGACTCTTTTCCCAGCCGCCACAAGATTGCGTACTCTGGCATCTAGGGCATTGATGAAGCCGATTCGGAAGTTATCACGAGTTTCGTCTCTGTTGGCTGGACAGTAGACCCCGATGAGAACGAAGGCTGGGAATTCGAGAACGACACAACGGCCTTCGGAATCAAGAGTTGCAATATCGATGGGACAGTCGGCGAGTTGTGTGGGAGTGGGATATCCGCCGATTTGTTGGTCTTTGGGAAGGTCCCAGAAGCTTGTGGAGGAGTTTGGAGGGGTCAGGATGCCTGTGATTCCTTCTTCTGCTCGGATTGGGGCGCAGACTGAGTTTCGGGTGTAGATTGCTACTCCAGAGTAGCCTGCATATTGGCTGTCAGCGCTTCCCATTCATTGCATGCATTCAGCCATCGCGTACCTTTCTTGTGTTTTGGGAAACTGAAGAACACATCCCACCCAGGTACAAGTACCATGTCATCCTGAAGATCCTTCCTTTGTATCTTGGTCTCCTGCATAACCACAATATCGGCCTCGAGAATTTCGAACATTGCCTGCAGATCTGTCAGCATTCTATTTAGGAGCACAAGGAAAGCTATTCGTACCGCAAAAGTCCTCTCTTTCCGCCATGGTTGATATCCGAATGGATTCCTGACCCGTCGTTAGAATTAGTTCTCAAGTACTCCAGATAGAGTGCGCCTGTAGAAGTATCCATAATCGCACATGAAGACGAACCTGATTCCGTTCACTGCCATGGATCAGCAAAGCTCTCAGAACGATCCAGAAGGCTTACCGTTCCATGTTGTAATCCGAAGACCCCGCTCCTCCATTTTGACGCGCCGGCTGCTGAGAAATGAGACAGCATCAGAGACATTGCCCTTTCGATGTCAGCGAGAATGGGAAGTCTAATCAGCAGGTGAAGCTTGGCCAATACACGCTTCAGTCGCGCCTTAATCGCGAAACTCACCCGTCATCAGCAGCCACCACGTGACTGCCCAAACAAAGGCTAGCTCGCTTGAAGCTTGCCCGCTAAGAAACCGTACGACCTCAACTCATACCACATCCCAGACTCCCGAAGAGCAATTGAACGACCACAACAACACCATGTTTCCTCAACGATCGATGATCAGAACCTCCCAGCGCTTTGCTTCTCAGCTGCGCTCCCCAGCTATCCGCACTCCCTTCCAACGACGATTCGCGAGCACCGAGGGTTCTGCCTTCACAGGTGCCGAGGACAATGCTTTCAACCGCGAGAGAAAGGCTGTGAAGGATCATGCGGCTGCTACTGCTGGTTCGTATTCAACTGACATGCGTTTTGAAGGAGACAGAAGCTGACTTGGGCGATGGCAGATCTTTGGCGCAAGCTTTCCATCTAGTGAGAATGCCGGAAGAGGGAGAGTGCGGGAAGGAAGGAGAGAAGCTGACCTTGGATAGTGTGACAATTCCCTGCTTGCTCATTGCGAGCGTCAATGCCTATAACCTTTGGAATGAGCATTGGGCTCACTGGGAGCATATGGAGCCTTTGGAGGAGAGACCAGAGTACCCATACCAGAACATCCGAACCAAGAACTTCTTCTGGGGCGATGGAGATAAGGTGAGCTTGTCCCGTACTTGAATCTGTGTTGAGTCGAAGCTAATTGTGTGCCGCAGACACTTTTGTAAGTGCTAGCGTCAGAAGAACTATGGGATGTTGCTGGGTGATGAGGTTCTTGGCGGAGAAGACGAGGGACAGATGAAGATGTGCTAACCTGATGTGTGCCTGCAGCTGGAACGACAAGGTCAACTACCACAAGAAGGAGTAAATTTGATGGAGGTGGAAGGAAGTGAGGTCTGATGGGTGTAAATGTGGTAGTGTTGGGCAGATCTGGGTTGAGACTAAATGAAAGTCCTAGCAAGATGGGTAGACGGACCGACTGTACATTTCTCCTTGAGTCTTAGCAATCACAGAAAGTCAAAGAACGTGCTTTTTCATCTGCTGCTGCGTGATCTGACATGACTTTGTGGAGCGGAGTGACGGAAGAGGAGTTGTGGAGGGATGATCCACAAGAACGAACAAAGCCAAGACGGAGGGAGACTGAAGGTGATATTTGGTTGCTGTTTCGGGGGAGAAGAACTAAAGATTCGTTCTTCGAAGTAATGAAGATTGAGAAATGGGTGTGAGCTGGGGATGTTTCGAAGAGAAGGGAGTGAGGGTTGTTCTTGGTGGATTCTGGATTTGGGGAGGCGTCTCTTCAAAAGTTACCAAGGGAGTGTGCGAAATGAAGCAAACTAATAGTTACAGTCTGAGTCTCTACTAAGTGCCGAAACTGGCAAGGTCAATTGACAGCTGCCAAACTTGAAAGATGCTCGCAGGAGTTGTCACTCCGAAGAAGGATTCGAACAGTGTTCGGGTAGATGGGGAAGCTTCTAATCATTCATCTCATGGGTATCATATCTAAGTAATCGTCAACGCTGCCTCCCTTTTTAAGTCTAGATAGGCACTTGAATAATCATTCGCTTGCACTTTATCCCCCAAAACCTTCATAATCGTAGCCTTCTTCGCCATCATCTCGCATTGTCCCTTGATATCCTCGAGAGCAGAGTACTCGCTGAATGACCTATCTATGAACTCCAGGCACTTAGTCAAATACTCTCTCCTCTTCAAGCTCTCACGTTCAGCTTGCCCTGCTATCCCCATGTATGCATCAACCAAGAACGAATACAACTGGGCGTTCAATGAACAATTCTCACACTCCAATGCCCGGGGAATAATCGAGGTGAGAATTTGGGATGATGCGTGGAATTCGGACAGCGAGGTCAAGATGTTGGCTATGGCGCCCATAGCAGCCCATAGACCCGGGATCAGTCGAGCTCGCCAGGCAATACTTGCCGCACGTACAGCAACTGAGAAGCCTTTTTGAGGCCGTCCGCATTTATCTTGAAGCAGAGCTTTCATTGTAAGAAGTCTGACACGCAGATTGATATCGTCCCCATCTTCCTTTATTCCCGAGGCCAGCTTCTCGATTTTAGCAAGCGCAGCACTAAAATCCGTCCGGCGCATGAGGTAGTCGATGTGAAGGATGTTGATCTCGAAATTGAGTTCCGGATCAGTATCGGCTCCGTTGTTTTGCAAGAGCTGTGCAAGTAGCTGGTCTGCACCATCCAGGTTGTTTCTGTGAAGATCGCGCTTCAGTCGAAGGATGCCGCGGTACTTCAGCCAGTATTGATTGGACTTCCACGAGCGTAAGGAGTTTTCATCCAAACTCTCTAATTTCTCCATGGCTTCACTATAGTGACCTTTCTCTATCATGAGGTGTGCAATCCGGCACGTGTGCCTCAAAGTATCGTCGAAGAGAGCATAGCGGGCGTGAGAGCTGAGGAAGATCTCGGAGTATTGCCTTCCCAAATGCACCACTCCCAATCGAGCCCACAAGTGGGAAGAAATCGACATCTGAGGACCCATCATGGGTTTCAAGTTCTTGTCCACGATGAGATGGGAGCTTTTCAAGACATTTTCGAAAGCAGTTGCAACACTTTCGCCGTTTGACATGCCCAGTTTTGCCTCACTGAGCAGTGTAGAACTCCAGAGTGTCCACATCCCAGTCTCTTTAGCCTTGATGCGTAGATATGCAAGGCCTTCCCTTTCAACACCAATCATATTTGTTGATTCGGCCTCTCTGATGACCTTGGGATGGGCCTTACCGAAATGATATAGCCAATTGAGCGCAAAATTCAGACAGGCCATGTCTTTATTTTCTCGAGCAGTTGAGACAGTTTCCAGCATAGCGGCAACAGCTTCATCAAAGCATCCGAAATCCGCCTGCAGAACAGCAAGGTTCATCAGAGCATACTGATAGAATAATCGATCTCGATTCTGCATGGTATAGTCGAAATACCGATGGAGGTTATCAAAAGATGTAGGATAATCGCCTGCTCTCCAAGCATCCAAGAAGCTAGTCAGGTGTGAGCAAGAATACCTGAGAATGACAGAAGCTGGGATTCTTACTTCAGGTAATGCGATAGACTTGGGATCATAATGCTCTCATCCAGGACGTTTTTGAATTTGTCCCTGACTTCCACCGGTATTCTGTTACCAAGCTCTGCAATCATTAGCTACAAATCTTGAGCCTCGGGGAACAAAACCTACTCTGCATCTGCTCGACTTGAAATTCCAGCAATTTCTCCACGTCATCCGTACTGACACACCCTTCCTCTTCGTCTTCGATATTGAGACCCCCGTATGCCACAAGTTCCAGCATCTCTGTAGCCTCCGCGCCCCATTCATTTTCTCCATCATTCAACGCTTTGTCCCCAGCCCATCTGTTGAGCATGCCGTTCCTTCTGGCCCAGTATGTCCTCGTCTCGTGTCTCCACCTCACAAAAGCCGCCCACAGCGATTGGGCATCACTAAACCTCAGTCTCTCAAACTCCACCTTTGCTCTGCGTACGAAACTTCCGAATGGCGATGTGCGAGAGAGTATGATCATGTCGGGGGAGGGTGGAGGTATTCCGATTTCGGTATCTTTTCTAACATCTTCACGGGTCTTGGCTAGTAGATTGGAACGTCGTGCAAAAAACACATGAAGAGCATCTAAGCTATCGATCTCCCAGAGCTTTGTGAGGAAGCGGTCCCATAAGTTTCGGCCTGGGACTCCGGAAGCGGAGGGGTGGGCGGAGAGGAGAGTTTCGAATGACTTGAGGTCGAGAATGAAAGGGAGATCTTGCGCCGAGACGGCTGGTTTGTGCTGTGCTTTTGGTTGTGTAGAGGGAAGTAATTGATTAAGTATGAAGGACAGAATTGGGATGGTCGAGGAGCTTGGGACGACTGCATCTGTGTACAGTTCGATGAGGCAGAGCAGCCCAATTTTTGAGGGCGTTAAGAAGCGGGTCATGGTGAGGACAAGGAGGACTATTCACGATGTAATCTCGGCGATGAGAATCTTGTTTCCATGATAATTTCCTCCAAAATCATATCCGGCATCATTTGTTGATTTGTTTGGGTTGTGAAGGGAGGAACGCGTCGTGCGCGATTTGCTTTTTAGTGCCGATTGCCCCTCGTCGCTTCCTTAAAGAGGCCGTCGATAACGACAATGTTCCCTCCTTTCTCTTTTCCTTTCATTAAGCAGCACCTCACTTGCTTATTAGATTATTCAAGTTATAGCCTCATCAGACGAGACACAGCTTCAATAGTATGATAAAAGAGTTTCAAAGCATGCCTTCTCGAAGAGTCAAAGTTAGCTCTCAAAGCTTTCAACAAACTAGCTGCTTGGATTTGATTTCATTAAATTAGAGCTCCCATTCGACACTCAGTTAGTTTTCCCGGCATTTCAATCGCGGCTTCTAGTCCAGTACAAGACCTTTGAAAGGTTTGATGTGCATATATTTGTTCCGTTATGAATTGAAAGATGTGTTGTTGCTTTTGCCTATGGATGAAGGAACTGGGAGGGTGGTCTACGACTTCTATTTATTTGTCAACCGGCTGGAGGACTGTTGGTCTTTAGAACCATTTCGTCATTTCAAACCTCTCAACATTACCCTTCCTACAGATGGCTGGCCAACAGGATATCTCCTATGGGAAGACTTCCTCAGCTAGGCTGACCTCTCTCTTTCATCGTTCTGTCTCCAATTAAAGATGACCATTCAAACGAAATCGAACATTTCCATCATCGTGCCTTGGAATATCCAAACATCTGACTCGACTACCAAACAGCGTCTGAGATATCCTCCTCTCAGATCCCCCAAACATAATCCACCAGAACACTGCAGCCTCTCACCTCTCAACGATCTCCAAACCATACAGCTACCCATTCATGAACGTCTAAGAGACAATTTGCACCTTTCACCCCAACATCGAGATCATTATTCACACCAGCTTGACGTGGACCTCCTGCTGGAAGTGTAAGGAATTTTGCTACCATTTTCGTTATCTTAGACGACTGTACAGGGTCGATTTATGGAAATGATGGAAAGAAGATACAAATATTACTCGGGTCCCAATCTCATTTGGTTCTGATAGCTGGCGGCTCACCACGCTGGGCGCCTCTGCCTGTACCCAACTACCGCTCCTCACGCACCTCTCCTCCTGTTATTTACAATCACCATGTTTCGACTCTACATCTCTGCTAGCATGATGCACACTAGCCTTGGGATTGCACTACCAGTTTCCACTGTTGAGACGGCAGATCACACAGGTGGAGAGTACAACATCAAAGGAGTGCATCCTTCCAGTCTAGCAGCAATGGGTGGAAGGGGATACGAGACCAAGAAGGGCGAGCGTTTCGATATCAAATTCAACATCAACGCCCAACGAACGTCGTTGGCTTTGGTCGTGCACACTACAAAACATCTTCCCATCCGGAGTGGTCCTCCGAGGGTGGAATGGGTAAGCATGTATCCATTCTCTCAGTGCATCCCCTGGCCGACTATTTTTTAAGGCAAGCTTCTTCTCGGCATCAGCACAGTGGTCCCCCTCCTCGCCAACGGCCGCTCCTCCTCCAAGAAACCCTCAAAAACCGTAGCCACGAAAAAGGCGAAGGAGCCGCAACCAAAGCTTCTCGACGTTCGCGCAATAAGGGGCCTCAAATACTGTAGCAGTGAAATTATGATGATAAAATGTTCTTATCCCTTCAATGGTTGGCCTTCAGGAAGACTGTGGGGCTTTGATCATGACTTATATAAAGCTTGGTATAATTTTTTCTCCTATGCATAATCTTTATATCATATCATTATATCATCTAAGGATATCATGATCCGCCTTTCCAAGATCATGCCTTCCCATGGCAGCCCATGCCGAAGCATCTTCATACAGTCCAGACAGACATGCCACCCATCCAAAACTCCATCTCTTCCCCTCGCCCCTTATGTAGTAAATATCTCGTACTATCCAAACAAATATGCCGCATCCCAAAATATTGCAGCTCTCCACTCTTTCCAATACAAAAGAAATATCATATTCATCCTCTTCTAGCACTAAAAAGCGTCAAGCTTAGACTCGTATCATTCTCCCCCACATTCGGCGTCGGCTCCCCTAGCATCTCCCATCTCCTCAGCGGAAACGGAGTAATTTTCTCCTTCTCCATTCCCATCATCGCTCTCGCTTCCGGTCCGGTAGGTCCTGGGGGTATGGGTCCGGTTTTCTCCTTCTGAGATAAGACTAACCACTCTGACGGATTCGCCGCAATGCTGAAGAGATACGAGATCCGCGGATTGGAAACGGTATCTCGCAAGCTGCGGATGCATTGCTGGCGCATGTCGTCGGGGAGGGAATCGACGAGGTAGAGGGCTAAGTCGAAGATCTGCTCGATGAGCGAGGTGACTGATTCTTTGCTCGTGTCCAAGGCTTGGAGCTCGAGGAGAAGTGCAGCGAGTGCGAGAATGGCTTTGGCGCGGTTTTCGTGGCCGGATTTCGTAGCGTCGAAGACGGAGGCTTGGAGGGTGATGAAGGAAAGTAGAAGTGGTATCCATTTCATTATTATCTGCTCTTTGATTTCGGGAATCTGGACGTTGGAGAGAAGGTGCCAGACGTTGCTGAGTGTTGATACGATTTCGGGAGCGAGTGTTGTGGTTGATGAGGGAGAGGCTATGCTGTATGCTGTTGCCTCAACTATGTAGAGAAGATTCTCTGCTTGCTTTATCCGATTCTGCATGGAATCCTCAGTGTTCAGCGCCTTTGGGGATGGGAACACGGCGAGAAATTGTGTTTCCGCACGCTGCCGTAGGTGCTGTGCGACTGAAGTATCAAGGAGTGGAACTATACAGGTCCAACTTGTGTTTTGGGCAGCGACTGCGGTTTCGATGGCTTTATCGAGCGCCTGGAGGCGTTCGGAACCATCCTCCTCTGTGTCCTTCATGCTGGCATCTTTCATAGCGAACATCGAAGCCAGCTTCACTTTGCAAAACGGCAGTGTGAAGTCATCTGCTAGGTTCAGAACCACTTCAATGGCAATTGGCTTCGCTCCTTCTGCATATCTCTCTGCCGCCAAAAGCCTATCGACGATAGCAATGACCGAAATACCAATCCCGTCTTCACCGTTCTTGAGAAGCGGTAGCACCAGATTCTTGCTCATAGAATCTGCATCTACGAGTACAAGTCGCTGCAGGAGCTTGTACATCGCATCTAAATCTACAAAATCGAATGCAGGAAGCAGTGGCTTGCCATACTTGACATCATTATTCTCGAGGGCCCGGCGGATGAGTGTCAGAGTCTCCACAGGACTGTCCTTTTGCAAATGACTTTGTTTGATGCGGAAACGGTATGCCTCTTCCGCGGTCATGACTTCTGGCAGATTCGAGGGAGCAATGGCGAGGGACAATAATTCGTAGGAAATGTCGACCTTGGCTGGATCACCCGAGGGCAACTTCTCTAGGACATCGCCACCATTAACGACTACATCGTTGAGAGTAAGGCATCCAAAGCTAATTAGAGGACCAAGGATGTGCATCAAAGTGGGACGGTCTGGCATCTGCAGGAATCGATTCATCCAACCAGCCATGAGTAGGTCGAATTGTTGAGCATCAAAGGTTCTCAGTCGCGTAAAAAGTAGCCCACAGCTTCTGTGTTGCTCTGGCGACTTCGTCCATGACTCTTCCAAACGAAGGGAAATCCTCTGAAAGAGTCGTTCCAAGGTGGATTGGTCCATGCTGTTGCCACTTGCTAATACCTTTTCTATTTCGTCCGTAAAATCGGCTTCCGCAGATTGCACCAGTGCCATATGATCGGAAACCGGTGAGCAAGCGTCTGCTGCAGTTTTGCGGTCACTGCGGTCAAGTTCTTGGGCAAGTTGCTGCGCAACAATCTTCTGCTCCGGTATCCTTGCTGCAAGGTCTGATAGAGATACTAAAAAGGCCCTTGGGATAGAATCGACTTCATCACTCAAAGAACGTAGACGAGCCATGAGAATGTCGAAAAGCCCTTTGAGCGCCCCGATAGCCGCAAATGTATCCAGATGCAAGTCGAGGGTATCGGCGCATGATGCAAGAACGTCGGGATCGTTGGAGCTTGTGACAATCTTCAAGACGTCGGCAAGCATTGAATAGTCCTCCATCATTTCCAAATACTGCCGGACAGTGTTGAAATCGGAAGCGGTAATTGCGGATGTCCCTCCTTTCATGGGCGGGCTATCCCAGTCGTCTAAGGGCGGTATGGTGGGTTGAACCATCTGGAGTCCAACTTTCTGCCTTAACCAGAGACCTATCTCGGATTTGCTTGAACGACTGAGTCCTGGGGCGAGCTCTCCAAGATCACGACCAATGGCAGGATCCATATCCAAATCCATGTCCACATTCGCCTGCATACCCGGCAGTGAGTTGTTCATCAAGGCCATGCAAGCGCTTGTCTCTTCTTCTTCCTTGTCTACCAAGAATCCGGCACGACCGAGTAAGGTCCTACGGAGCGCAGTCATACTTTCACTAAGATTGTGTATCGGCAATTCCGCCAGGAGTCGTGTTGCGCAAGGACCGTCCCGGGCGACCTCTGCTGCGTTATAGATACCACCTCGAGCTATCAGCCACTGAAGATAGCTGGCGATAGAGAAGTGTTCCGAGCGTGCGAGCTCTGAAACCAGATGGTAAAACGCAGACTTGCTGCGGCCAGATCCAGAGACTTTAGAATCCAGAAAATTGAGTACCGCCCCACTGACATCGGAGCCACACCTGCCACAGAACCTGAGGATACGGGTACCAACATATGTCTTTGTGTTCCCTGGCCGGTGAGACGACGTAGACCATTCCAGGACTGTCTGCATGACCATGCCTTTGTCATCATCTATCTGCCAGCATAGCTTAGGTATGTCACTAGCAACCGACTTCGTAAGTGTCGTATCGAGAAGTTGAATAAGTCGCCGTCGAGGGGAGAGTTCCTTTTCGGCGTCGGGGGTTGTAAAGCGAGCGTTTCGTCGATCAATCGAGTTAAAGATGGCGGAGAAACGAGCATCTTCTGACGCGAAACTCGTCTGTAGAGTACTCCTATGTTTTGTCCACACCTTTGGGGACATAAAACTCTCTGGATTCGATACCATCAGCCCTTTTATTAAGAATTGTACTCGATCTGAAAGTGGGGCTAGGATATCGTGGTCAGGGTGGTTCAGAGTCTGAAAGTATGTTAGCTTAGCAATGTGTGAGGGAAACGGAGCTGCATACCTCAACCAGCCGATTCATCAGAGCTGCTGCGAGTCGACGCCCGTATTTGCGATATTTCAACAGATCCTTCCAGTATATCTGGGTAATTAATAGCCACATAGGTAGCTTTGCTTGTTGACTGTTCTCCAATGACGAGACCAGCCAATCCATATAATGTTCGCGGTCAAGTAGATATTCCGCATGAAAATGGGCTGCTAATCGAATCCTGTGAAGTTCGTTAGTGAAATGCTTCTAAGAATCTTTGCCGGCAACGACTTACCCATAATTAACCCTGCTCTTGAAGTCTTTCTCCCCGCATGATGATACAATACTTTCCACAAATTGTTCTACACACACCGTAAAGTCTCGGATCCACTTTGCCTCACCTCCCATGGCAAACGTGCCACTTGCGCCCTTTCTTCTGAATGCCCTGAGCTCATTGGCACCAACACACTTGGCCAACCAAACGGCTCTTTCGATCGGTATGTTCTTGCTCAGTGACTGATCCAGCAAAACCTTCCCTCGAATACCGTGAGGTATAGAACGACTGAGGCGTCGCAAGGAGATTTCGGGGTTCGCTAGATCCTTCAACCACATCTCTCTCTTTGTATCTGTCACTGTGACTCGTGGAGGAGGTTTGAATGTAGAGGTCGAGGTGATTTGGCCATGAGCCCGTCGTTGAGCAAGAACGCTCATGAATAAAGATGATACTGCCTGAAGCCCCGCCTTGTGTTTGAGAGCCGGGAAAATAGATGATTTCGCAGAGCCCGTCTCATTTTGTGTCATTTGTGCCTTATCGAAGAAGCCCTGTCGGATGGCAGTCTCGGAGAATTGGTCTTCTGGGTGATTTCCTGTCCACGGAAAGAAGTCTGCATGGCCTTGTCGAGTCAGTACATACGCTTCTGGAAAGGGAGGCTCCGACTGACCATTTGGGGAGTAGTGAGGGGCGGTTGCCGGTACCTCCAAGGTGTATGGCTTCGGACGGGCATCTTTCTTCGCAGCATTCCCTGACGTCGTGCGCGCCTTCTCAACAGCAGGAGGTGCATGTTGTCCTGGCCTCACTGGTAAAGGCATTGGTTTTACTGGTACCGGATTTTGACCCCCTTCTTGCGCCGCGCGGGGACTGAGGTTACTGACACTAGGGACATCGAAGTGAAGCTGGGGTCGACCTCGCGGAGGAATAGAAGGTCTCCAGGTTGGGGTCGCAGCTGATGTTGGCTTTGGCGATTCGACGAGGCTCGGGTTCTTCGAGTCTTTCGAGATCTCCAACTTGAGGCGTGAACCCCCGTTCCTCGGCGTGCTTCCATATCGTCCAACAGCGGCATCAGACCCATCGATTGTCAACTCGGCGAAGCCCTCATTGTTCCTTCTCGCGGGGGAAGACGGAGGAAACTGCTGAGAGAGCGTCCGCTGGGGCGGGGGTCTCTGTATGAGATTTGAACTCAGCGATCTTTGGGGCGCTTGTCGAGACCCCACTGGTCGGGAGGTCATGATTGGGCCATTTCGCTCAGAAGAAGAATGCGGTTTCAGTCAATGTAGAGTTATATTTGATTCGGAGTCGTTTGGTTATGTTATGCCGAGGGTAGAGTGAGGTGAAGTCTGCGGGTTGAGGTTGTCGTGAACTGTGTCGATGCGGGCATGCAGGTGGACGATTCTTTTACAGAAAGAGTACGGTAACGGTAGGGAAGATCCGAAGGATAGTGTTGTCTTCGGAGGTGCCACACAGCGGATCCAGATGGGATTTGCAAGGGTAATTAGTTGATGATAGAGTGCGTGGAGGCGGCCAAGAGGAGCCAGACTGTGGGTCGAAGATGGCGATTTGTTGCGCCGGGGATGCCAGCACGGATAGACGGCGTGGTTGGCTGAGACGCAAGGATTGTACTTATTCTTAACGTGATCAGCGCCGAAAATGGATGGATCTCGGATGTTTGGGATATTTGGGCGAGGTTCAGGCGGGTGAGCTTGTACAGTACGGCACCCCAGCCTATCAAACTCAAGACCACGCATTCCAGTAGGGACTGAAAGTGTATCACCGGGAACCGTGACTAAATCCCACGATGTTCAAAGCAAAGATCCTTTCAGGTAACTAGTTTACGGTTCTTCACAGATTCAAGTGCAATTTCTCCTAAAATAATCACTATAATAAATCCCAAATCACTGTCACGTTGGTTAACCACGCTCACTCGCTGCCATTGTACCGAAAATATCCATTACCAAGGCTGAAAGAAGGCGTGGCTGAATGGGGAACCTAGGATGAGGGAATCCTTTACAAATCACCATCATCATTCGTACGGTCATCAGCCCTCTTTACTCTCTCCATTCTCCGGTCTTACTTCTGTTCCCTTATCATCGGCCCGTAAGCCACAAGGTAGATTCCTTTCAGCTATTTGATGCTACTGCTGGATGGAGTTGGACGTTCGAAAATGCAAATAAGCTCTCTGCATGAATGCGGCGATGATCGATCAATGATCATTCATCATGATTGAATGAATCCAATGATTTATCCAGATATGTCTCAACTGGAGCTCCAAAAAAAAAACCCCCCCACCTTTTACTCAAATCTTCCTTCCATATAGGAGATGGAGATGCAGCCATAAGTCCCCTTTGATGCCTTCCAAGGTCCTGGATTTATGGCTTTCTCTACATACAAGAAGGGATTAGTTAATACCAAGTCCCTTTCTCTTACTCTGAGAAAAGATATTGCCTTTTCATGCTCCTCGTCATTTCTACCTACATGACTTTTGAGCAGATTAAACACTGATTGAAATGTGAATCCATCAAATTGTTTGAGAAATTTGGAAGAGAGTCTCCCGAATATAAGCCCCTGATCAGTACTCGTTCTACTTCAGTGGCCGGAATTTGAGGATTCAGAGGTAGCTGTGATTTCCCAAATTTGCGACCCTGCCCATTTGCTTACTAATGAACCAGCCTGTTCCAGAACAATTCTAGCTTCACTTTGGGATGATTGACAACACGCGAGATCTTGACAATTGCTTTCAACATCAACGAAGACATCTTCAATTATGTCGACCAAGAAGGATATGCGGAGGCCTGACCTCAGTACGTCTACAATCCATGTCCCTCAGTCCTCTAACCAGCTAATAAGTCTCCAGTAATCCCCTACCAAATGCCGCAACCAAAGGAGGCAGCGAGCGATATCAGCGGAACTCTGGGCAGCACATTACCAATGGCTGCCATGTTCACACGAAACAAGTTCGTTGGCTGGTGCGCAGAACATGAAGGACTTACAGAGAATAATATCTGATGGTTGGCAGGGCATCCGTCGTATTTGCGATCCAGAACTGGTTGGGAGAGAGTCAAGAGGCGAAGAAGACTTCTAGCCAACCGGCTTACTTCTCTGTTGGAATGTCAAGTGAGTAATTGGTATCCTTCTGCCGGTCAATAGACAAAATGCTGACGTTTGAAATGTTAGTCATGGCACTTGTCGTCGTAAGTATCTCCACCGCGCAGTTTCAAAAACATCCTCTGACGATGGAGCTAGACATACCTCCCGATGTTCTTACCGCCTCCACAGGTTCCAGGCCGAGGTACTGGCACCGAGGCTCCTGCGCCTGCGGCTACACCATCGTTGTATTGATATGGTTACAGCGTATGTATAATAGGGGAAGAAGATACCCATTGGAAGGCTTGGTGGGCTGTGCGGAGAGTCTGGGAGCTTTGGGAGTCATAAGGCTATCAAATATTGAGTCACTTGCTTGCCTTCCAAGGCTGTTCATGCGCCTTGTGAGGTCCCCCCTGTCAATCCGGATTACGATAATAGCGCCTGTTACGAAACTCCCGAGTCATCTGTTGTTATTTTGTAAGCTATTTTAGCTCTGAATATGGACAGGAGGGATTGTTCTGTGGTCCAAAGCTCTCATCAGGGATCGTAAGAGACTACCGTATTAATTGGTTTATAAGAACCTAACTTGCACATTAATTTTACCACTTCAGACCCCGTTTGCAAGGGTATTTTTGGTGTGTTGCCAGCGCCTTATAAACGCGAGGGGGGTCTTGTAGTAGGGTTGGAGTCTTATTAACCAATTAATACGGTAAGAAAGATGTGTACCGTAGGTCACTGCCTGGCCAAGAACAGAATGTTTGTCATACGTGACTGTAAAATTCTGTATTGAGTCAATAATTGAATCAAAAATTTGCCCTCCTTTTGCAAAGCTTTCTTTCAGTGGCAAACTTACAGCCGCAATCGTTTGGCTGGAAGCTCACGTGTACATTTTCTAACCAAACAAAGGACTCGAAAAGTAGGCACGGCCCGCGGTTTAGTTGCCTAAGGCTCTAAGGCTTCCATAGTCACTAGGTAAGAGCGCTCCCCGCCTCTTCGCTTCAGTTCTTTCCCCTCCATCAATCCAACATCCACATAAATCCAACAGCATCACCATCTCAACAATCAACAACACCTTCGTCTTACCGAAATCTCCACTCTTCAAACCCACGCACAACATCTTCTGATACAACGACCAAGTTCTCGCAACTACCCTCTTGACACCAGTACCAAAAACACCAGCCCCCAGAAGACCCAGGAACACTCGAGTTTATGTCAATCGAAAATCTCAAGACCTTCGGTGAGTCTCCACCCTCTCTCCAGTAGCAGTCTTCCTTGCGAAGTCGTTAGCTGGAGCCGCATGGCATCTTTGCGACGTCTTCAGTCTCGCAGACAAGCAAACGTTCCTCCTTTGACAAATCGCCTCCAAGTCTTATCGTAGATCATCTTCAAGTTTAGCCGCTAACATTCTTTGCACACAGACCCCTTCGCCGAAGCCGACGAAGACACAGGAGAGACCAAGCAGTCGCAGAATTACATACATATTCGTATTCAGCGTAAGTGAATTCCCATTTTCATGTGTGCGTTCTCACACGCACAGCCCCGCGTCTGACGCCATGATTGGAGATAAGCATGCTGACTCGATTGAAACAACAGAGCGCAATGGTCGTAAGACTTTGACAACTGTTCAAGGTCTGCCTAAGAAATTCGACCAGAAGAAGATCCTCAAGGTCATCAAGAAGAAATTCGGTATGTTTGGTGTTTCATACCTTGTGCACGCGTACAGTCACATTCCCATCAAATGCTAACCCTTCAACCACAGCTTGCAATGGCACCATCGTCGTCGATACTGAGATGGGAGAGGTGATCCAGCTCCAGGGAGACCAGCGCAAGGATGTTCAGGAGTTTCTCACCGACAAGAAAGAGGGTCTCGAACTCGATGCCAAGACCATCAAGGTAAATACCTTCCTTCCAGCATCAAACACTAGCTAACAATTACTTCCCACAGGTCCATGGTTTCTAAACCCATCGAATCCCGTCCCACCAGTCATCGTCACGAGTGAGCTTCGATAGAAGTCTGTCTGCATACCACAACCTTTTCTTTCAACTTCTTGCCCCGTCTTCACTCGATGGCTGGGTCGATCAGCTCGTTTTACTACGGCACGGATTCGATATGGGGCGTTACTCGATGATACCCGCATCTTTCATAGATTGCATTGATGGCATTGGTATAGGATGGGGTGGAAGGAAGTACTCTGTCTACTTTTGCGATGGTTTACCGGAATTTGTTCTTTTTGCTTTACGTATCTACAAGTGTATTAACAGGGAATACTGCTTGCCTGGGCGTTCCTCAGAGGACTGGAGGCGTGGCTTTGATTCTGGCAATTTGGCAATTCTAGAATACACATTACAATCACTCTTTCCATATCAAAGATTGTGTTTATATTTGAACTTGAAATTGGTGTCACAAAGCAACTCCCCCCAATTCCCACATCCCCTTCCAATTCAGAACTAAACCTCCCTCCCGACCCTTCCTTTCATCTCCACAACCCCAACACCAACCTTAGTCCACTCCCACACCTTCTTCGCAAACAGAAACAATGGCACAGGCGGTTCATTCGCCCTTGTCAAGTGTAGTTGGAGCAGGAGACTGACCATGCTTATGAAGGACGCTATGCTGAACACCGATATTGAGAGCGAGGTCTCTTTAAGGATTGCGAGGCGGGGATGGGTTAGGTGGTAGAGAAATGTTAGGGTCTGTGTGAGGCGGGGACTTAGCAGGTTTGGTTTGGGGGATATTGGGAAGGAAAAGTGGATTGAAAGGGAGGTAAAGGAGGGGTTAGGTTGGGGGACTTGAGGACAGGGTATGGGAGTGAGGAAAAGGGGGGTTAGGGAGGATAGGAGACGTACGCTGGCTATGCTAATCCATGCTGGTAGCAGTAACCGTGGATCTTCTGAGCCGCCTGAGAGGTAGAGCACCCAGGATGTTATGTAAGCGTTTATGGAGTTTATTGTGAGGAGGCGGACGAGCGTTGCTTGGGTATTATGTCAGAGGTTGGGGCTTGGTTTGAGAGGTTGTTGGGAGGAGGGGTACCTTGAGGTGTGTAGTTCAAGAGCCTATTCAACGAAGTTAGCAATATGTACTAGTGGGGCTTTGACAGGAGAGAAGAGAAGCAGGGAAAGGTAAGTGGAAGGATAACTCACCAGCGAGACATAAGGCAGTCCGTAAAGTAGAAAGAAAGATATGCCGAAGCACAACACTTCCCACCAGTATCAGCCAATATTCTTCAGATATCCCACTTCTAATCCTCGTGCCAAACCTCAACCTATCTCATCCTCCAACACAACAGCAAGAGAAAGTGATCCATACCCAAAGCACAGCCAAGAAAACCTCCGTCACCCTAAACCTCCTCTCCACACTCCACGGCGCTCCCACATTAGCGCCATCCAATCTCTCCTCCATAAGCAACTCCCCCATAAACGTCAACGCACATCGTAACCCCCACCACACAGCGGGCGCCGTGCTCAACGCCCTGCAGAACAGCAGCGGGATGTGCCAGTGTTTCTCGACGCCTAGCAGTACAGCAACGCGAGGGTGGAGGACCGAGGTTTTGGTGTCGGGGTTTGCGGGGTGGAGGTCGCCCGGGGTGTATGAGGGCGGAAGGTTTAGGGAGGGGAGGGGAGGAGACGCATTGCGAGATAGGATGGAAGGCGTAGAGTGAGTAAGGCGAGGATTATGACGGCGTTGGGAAGCCAGGGATGGGAAGGCTACGGCATGTGCTGCCGCATTGCAGTCGAGACGTTTTGAGGTGAGAACTCAAGAGGGGGGAGAGGAGAGTTGTGGAGAAGGGAGGTGGTTTGGAGGAGGGGAAAGGGGCGGGCATGTGCCTGTTGATCTATGATGCGAGATGCAGGGCTCTAGCGATGGCTTTACCCCGGATTTTCTGTTAGGCATATGACAAGTAAAGGGCGACAATTGTGAAGGCTCGAACTCTTGAGAATACTCCCTGCGGCGTAAAGACTCAATAGAAAACTCTTTAATAAAATAGTATATTGTTCTCTAAATAATTAGAAATCTGCTTTGCCAACATCCAAACCTTGCAGCGGATCCTGCTCTCTACCAAGTGACCAGTGACTAAGGTACCTCTTATGGTGCAATTGAGAAAAGAGGTTCGAAAGATATGAACAAAGAATTTGCTTGAGATATTTAGACTTTCATGATATCGAATTATAAGCAAACCTACTCTTCAAACAAATAAAAACTGGATTTCTTACCCCATGCAGTTCTTGTGTTGACAAGGCTCATCGGCGTTGAAACAACTTTTTGCCGACTCAAAAAAGTTCCATCCGGATGCTCAAGCTTCCCTCCCCATTAAACTTCCCCTCCCAAACGCCCCCATGGCTCAATCACTACGACGGCCTCTCTTCCAGGTGGTCGGGCTCTCCTCCTCTTTCCAACGACGACAATTCACCCAAATATCCCCACGATGGACAGGTTTGCGACAGCCACAAGCAGTGCGACCCGCACAACGAGCAGAGAAAAGCCTTAAAGTCCTGCAGAAAGAGCAGATGGAGAAGGGGATGCTACCTTCTGATATTGGATTACTAGAGCGTATGATTCCCTTTCTGAGGTTATAAGATAGGAGGGGCGGAAAGGAAGGGCTGACTGAATGGTTGGATTTATAGAGACGTTCGTTACGCCCATAATCAAGCTCTCTTCGATGTTTAGGACACCGAGGAGGTTCTTTAGGTTGCAATACCAACGAATAAAATCCTGGATCGGCTCGTTCGGCTCTCTGATGATCTTCAAGGTATCGAGTCCTAGAGCAGGGAAGAGGTTCTACAATAGGTCTTTCAAGATGGAACGGAAAAAGGTGTGTCCTACGGCTGTGGCGCTACATAAACAGATGTACAGCGCCTTCGCAGACGGCGACGTCCAGAAATTAAGGGAGATTTGTACGGATGGCATATTCGATTCCTTTAGGGCAAGGATTGGGGCAAGGAAGAGAGGGGAGAGGATAGTGTGGGAGTTGGTGAAGTATAATAGGAGTCCGAAGGTGGTGAGCGATAGGATGGCGATTATACCGGGGACGGATGGGAGCGCGTTAAGGCAGGCTGTTGTTAGGATAAGTAGCCAGCAGAGGTTGACGAGGTTGATTGGGGGGAAACAGGTTGAAGGGAGCGGAGAGGCGAGGGATGTGCTGGAGTATGTGGTTGTGCAGAGTAAGGCGGATAAGTGGAAACCGGAGGAGTGGAGGGTTTGGGGGACGACGAAGGAGACGACGCTTGAGGAGGTGGAGATGTGGCGGAAACGGGAAAAGGGCGAAGTATAAAGGAGACGAGGATCGTGATGTGGAGGTGAAGAAGGGTCTGAATGAAAGAGCTCTTTGCGTTGATAGGTGTGAGAACGGGTTTAGACTGTACAATATAATGTGCAAAAGGAATGTGTAGATTATGTGTACTAAATACGAGGGCAAAGATATCCAAGGAAATACGACTCCTCTTCACCACCATCTTGCTTTGTTAGTTCAACGAGACTTCTCCAATTTTGCGCACGAAACTTCACCACCCCCAAACCCCCTCAACCCTCATCACCCATATTCCACCTCAGGTACCCCACAACCTCAAAAGAACTTCCCCTTATGATCCACAACAACAAGCCCCGCCTGAGTATCCTCATGAATCTCATCACTATCCGCATACTCCCCCTGCCCCTCCACATGTCGATCCAAGTACGCAGGTCGATCGAGTGCCTCAAAGCGATATCCCTTGACCTTAGCATGCACCCACTGATAACTCAATCTTAGCACCAACGCACCACAACCCCAAAGCAATCCCCCAACAGGCGCCGCAACGAACGCTCCAAAGGCACTCCAATCATTGCCATAAAGGCCCTGCTCCAGCAAAATGAGCTTCGCGCCATCGAGCGCATTCCCAAAATAAATCGTGCCAAATATGAAGACAGTGAGAATTCCACCTAGACCGCCAACAACGACTTCAAAGCCGCGCCACCAGTAGAAATGATCGTTGAGCCCGAGAACGAGCACAGGAATTGTGGAGGCGGAGACGAGGTCGGAAATAAGGTAGATTTGAAGGATGGAAGGTGCTTTGAGGGCTAGGACTACAACGGGGAAGATGATTGCGACCACGGCGGCTCGCACCCACCAGATGTTGAGTTTGTTGCGGAAGAGATCGTTGGATGCTGTCGAGACCATGGCTGATTGGAAGGAATCGAATGCCGCAGTGCTCAGGCTCACCACCATCACTAAGACTATACCTACCGTCCAAGCGGGGAGTTGTTCTAGGAGATAGAAGAATGCTATACTGCCATCTTGGTCGGGATTGTTGGGATCAAAAGCTCCAGACCATGTTGCGATGAGGCCTGTCGAACCGACGAGAGTCAGGATGATGAGTGTCACGACGGCGGCGATAGAGACGCCAATCCAGAGGTCTTTGTCGGTTTTTGAGGCGAAGGTTCGGATCCAGAAGTTGGAGAGGAAGAAATCGTTTGTTAAGACGGCGACGGGGAGGATATAGAGGAGTTGCCAGCCTAGGAGACTGGCGTTTGTGAGGCCGGAGGAGTCGATTAGGGATTTGTCGATTTTGGTTTCGACGCCGACGGTGATTGTGGCGATGATGACTGTTGAGGTTAGTGGTTTGAGCTGGAAAGAGAGTTGAATGTAGGAGTGTGCTTACTGAGAGCGACGACCATGGCTCCTTGGATGTTGTCTGTGATGAAGGAGATCTTGAATCCTCCCAAAGCTTTGAAATGGTCAGCTCACGTAATAGAAACTTGCTTCAAGTCTTCTTACAAGTGTAGATAGTTGTCACAGAACACTCCACTATAACCATAGGCAGTCCATCCATTCCAGTGAGCGCAGTCATGATCTGCTGTAAAGCGCTCAGCTCAGCCATCATGTATAGAAACATCGTAACGAGTGTCAAGAAGCTCAAATACAGCGCCGCAACCAAACCATATCTTTGTCTTGTCCATTCAGTCAGAACAAACCCTTCAGGACACTTCTTTCTGATGATTGGGCCCAGATAAGCGAAGATCATGAGAGGAGCAGCGGAAGTAATGGCGTAGACAACTACGCCTTGCACACCAGTGATGGTAGCCAGTTGTGGGTAGGAGAACAGGATACCAGATCCGAGAGCTGTGGGAAGAGAGATGAAGGGTTAGTCATGTGTTATTTTGGGGGGAGGGGAATCGTTCAAAGCGGCAGACACTTTCCCACGCAAGCATTAACTTGATCGAGTATTTACGGTGCAATCTCAGCTTCATCTCGGCGTTTCAAAGATCTCTCCAGAGCCAAGTAAAGCTTTGGAGTTAGATCCTTGATAAGTGCCTCGAATCCGCGCCCGTAGTGAAGCCGCGTTTGACCTCCCCTGATTCCCTCCCTTCATCGCATTGGATGCCACGAGGGAAGGGCGCCAAGGAAGGCCAACGGTATCTTTCTAAATACGAACCTCTTCACAACTCATTCTTTCTCAAGTACGACCGCATCTTGTATGTGCATGCTGGGTTGGCGATGATTCGCTGCCGCGATTGATTCGTTGGATGTTGCGCATTGTTTACTAACCAGACGCAATGAAATTCAAAGCCAAAGGAAATGCTGTCTTCAATTAGCATGTGTTCAGTAGAAGGTTTGTTGAGGGTATCAAATCCAGTCACGAAAGCCCAATGATGAGCTTTGCGGGAGGCGGTTTTGGATGCGCTGAGGTTTTCTGACCAGTCTGAGTCCTGTTGCTGGACAGGTATTCGCCCTGAGACTGAATTAGCAGATATTCCACGCTAAATTGGAGCAAATCCGCAGCACTCATATCATACCTTCGTCTGATGTCTCAATCGCCATGCTACATAGCATCCAAATACTCTGCACCCCCATCAGCCGGATATTCCAACACACCATCCCTCCAACGTTGAACGGAGTGGAATCGCGTTGATAACGCACAGGAAAGCTCCATAAGTAAGATAGATAATGGCATTGGAAGCCTAGAAACAATGTCAGCTAAATCCAAGATGGTCCTCATGTCTGAGAGCAAGAGCTGTTCGAGCTCTCTCAACCCCAATTTCTGCCCACCGGAAGAAAACTCGGCGCGGGGAAGCTCACCTGTGTTGAAGGTTGACCCATGCTGTCGATCGTGGTCTCTCCCTGCACTCGGCCTTTCAAATCTTAATTCAAGACAAGAACTTCCTTTCGTAAACAGAGTGGCAATTGATCAAATGCGAAGTAGATCTCTGTGTCGCAAAACAGAAGTCGGGCCAAGAGCAACATTTTATTTATCAATTCGATTGCACCATCAAAATGCCCCGCCATCGCGCTGTAGTGGCAATCTCGGCCCCAAGATCAGCGTCTGATTGGTGCTGTAAAAATCCGACAGGGTTGTTCAAAGAACCCTGCAGAGGCCTGGCCGACCGCGGAAAGCGATTCCTGATGTGACAAATGCATGGGGTTGCAACTTTGGGGCTATGAAATTGCTTTTTTAAGAGCGACGTGGATGGACTTTGTGTGGCAAACGACTCTGGAGTCGAGAAGAGAGTCGCTCCGAGAGTTTCAGGGAATGGAATGGGCGCCAAGGGGTGGAAGTGGGCTTAGTCAGCTCCCCTGCGTTGTTACTCTAAGGGAAGTTTTTCTCACCCCTGAGATCAGTGACCTGGATCGATCGCAATGTGTCACCTGGCCTCTGGGTATGAGCGCTTGCCTCTTGTTTATCCCAGTCATGGTACTCTGCGAGGAGTCAACTGTTCATCGGATCTCACATATTTTAATCGATGTAGTGATGGCTTGAGTAGCACTTGCCAGAGACTCATTTCAAGCAAAGTACTTCCGGAGCAGTCAGTTCATCGGATTTCACAAATTCAAGCGATCAGTAATAAGTTTGCTGAACTTGCGTTCTATTTTCTAAGCTATGGTACAGTTTCTGGTGGTGGTACATTGTATAGCTAATTTGTTGTGAATGAAGACCCTATCCTATGTCTAGCTTGTCCAAGTGGAGCAAGAAGAGCAAGGAAACGGGCAAAGTAAATGTCAGACACGGTAGTATTAAGCCGTTGACAAGAACTTGGAGAAAGAAAGTACATCGAAAAGAAGAACATGAAGCTAAATGTCTGGAAGTTGGAGAAAGGACATCTCGGACTCTTGCGTTGACAGGAGAGCCTAAAACAGGTTGACAGACAACTGGTGTGATGGGTATCATCAAAGCAAACATAAATGGGCTTGAAAACATAAACACATGAAAACATGCAAAAGAAAGAACCGTCCAGCGAACACGCCTTCATAGAGAAATGACTTTGAGTCGCGGGTCCAAGCAGAAATGCTGCTTATTGAGACTCCAAGGAATCTTCGGTGGACGCAGCGCCATGTCCAGCAGGAGTTGGGGTAGCCGAGCGATCATCTGCAGCAGTGCTGGTAGTGACTGGTGGACAATAGGCAGAGTAGGCAGGTGGCTGGTAGGCGGCTGGCGAAGCAGATGGTTGCTGAGCGACGGTTGGACTGGTCATGCCCCAGTAGGGTTGAGGAGAGTATTGGTATCCAGGATAGCCATAGCCGTAATAGGACTGGATGGTGGGGCTGTCAGCTACTTGAGCAGTGCCTGAAGTGGTGGCGTCGTAGGCAGGGCTGCCAGGGTAGGAATAGTAACCGGGATAGGCAGGAGGTTGATAGTAGTACTGTCCATCGGGGTAGACGCTGCCAGGAGCATAGTAGTAAGGACTACCGTATGGGTAACCGAAGAGAGAACCATAAACCGGTGGAGCCATGGACATGGGAGATGTTTGAGGTTGGGCTGCAGCAGGAGCAGGCGATTGGTAGGCAGCTGGAGCTGATCGTTGGAAGGGGCCAATAGCGCGTTTCGGACCACCATTCTCAGAGTCCTTCTGGGAGATTCGGAGAGTCTTGCCACCAAAGCTGAAGCCACCCTGAAAAGAATCAGTAAATGCAGCTTTCGAACGAATGAGCACTTACCTGGACAACGAGGATGTTAGAAACAGCCATGACAGCCTCGAACTGAACGAAAGCGAAGCACAATCTCTCATGGGCTGTTTCCATAATCAGAAGAAGATCTTGTAAAGGGATGAGGACTTCTTACACTCAAACTTGGAAGCACTCTCCCGGAGGGTGATCTGTTCAACCTTGCCATAAGGCTCGAAAAGCTGCTTGATCTGGTCTTCGGTGGTGCCAAGAGGAAGGTTGCCAACGAAGATTGAACGTCTGTCGGTTTCATAGCGTGAAAGGTAGGCGCGAGCAGTCTCAGTAGCAGATGGTGAGCTACGAACTGAACTCACGACGCGAAATGGGGAGTTCATGCCTGCGATGGCGACCAACTTCCACAAGTCATGGTTGCGGAAAGCCCGTTTTGCATCAGCTTTGAACCATGAATGATGGGATTGCACACTTACAGATTGAGCATTCTGACCATCATCGTACAACTGGAATTGAACGATGACACCCTCGTTGAGGTTGAGAGCGGTGCGCTCAACATGAGATGCAGCGTAGCAAAACTCAATGTTGCCATATGGCCGGAGAAGCTCGCGAACCTCTTCTGCAGTGACGATAGGACCAAACTTGCGCTCAACAAAGAAGAGACCTGAAGGAGTGTTAGCCGCGGGTTCTTCTTTGGGGGAGAGGGGTATACAACGATGAGCCTTTGCCTTCTCGCAGCGGCATGGACGACCCTTGATCAAACGACCTCGACCCTCCTTGATGGCGCGATCAGCGTGCTCAGGCTTCTGAAAATTGTCAGCGAAAGCTTCGTTGAAAAGAAATGTCAAGGCATTTACGGTGTATTGGCAGAAAGCGAATGGCATCTGCTTGGCATCGCGACGAATCTTGACGAAAACCGGACCAAATTCACGGAAGACTTGAGTGACGGCCATTTGAAGAGTCTCTTCACCCTCGGCTTGAAGAAGGCTGTGAGAAGTCAGTATTTGAGTGATCGATGCTTTTGTAAAGAGCTTACTTGGCAACGAAGACGCAGCAAGAAGGTGGGTAGACGCCCTGAGCTTCATCGGCCTTTACGAGAGAGTAGTCGAACTTGTCGTCAGAGGAGCGCTCAATGCCGAAGGAAAGCTTGCGGGCGGTGTCGCGGTTCTGAGATCTCTGGAGAGATGGGGAGAAACAAACAGACTCATCATCATCACTGCTGCTTGAACCAGAACGCCAGTCCTTGCTGCTCATAATGACATCCTTGCGGGAGGACTTTGGACCAGTTGGAGTGAGAGAACTAACGAGGCGGCGGGTGAGAGGAGAGCTTGACTTGAAAGGGTCGTCACTCTTGACGGGGGGGTTGCGGACGAAAGGAGGAGTGTTGCGGATGAAAGGAGGAGTGTAACTAATGCTTGATCAGAAGGACCTTCCATATTTGATTGAGGAGGCCTTACCGCTCAGTGGATGGAGAATAGCCTTTGATCGGAGACTTTGTGTCGATGGAATATACACCAGACTCACCGTTCTTGACCTTGACGGACTGCTCATCATTCAGGGAAAGTTGAGTAACGCCGGTAGAAAGGACACCATCTGAAAATAAGGGTAACATCAGCATAGTCCGGATAAACTTGTGACGGCAATGGAAGCAATAATTAAAGTTGCCTAACAGAAGGTGATGATGATCCGAAAGACTTTCGGCTAGGAGAAAGAAACGCAGAACATTTGAAGTCTGTACTTGGAGTCGCACATTGCTTCCTCAATGATAAAGTAAATGATTCGAAGTAGATGAATGATTTCCAACTCGGAAAGATGTTTAGAAACTTCGACGGGGTCGTTTGAAAGCCAAAAAACTTGACTTCGGTTATTTAAGGAGTAGAAGGATGCTGAGATCCCTGAACGCAACCAAACTGGAGCGACAAGGAAGTCTCTTTGGAGAACAAAAGAGGAGAAAGATTATACCATAAAGACTTGATGGCTTTAGCTTTGAGAAGGTGTGGTGGAACGCATTTTGATCAAGATGAAAATAGATGGCTCAATCCCAAGAAGAACTTGTGGAAGAGCTTGAATGTGTAATTGGCATGGAGATGGATGACATCCTTGAAGATACCCAAACCTTGATGGGAATGAAGAGAAGTGTATCGATGAGCATAATGATTGTTATGAGAAGGCCCAAAGATTGCTAGGAATTTAGAGAAGTGCGTTGAAGACAGTGACGAACGGCGACGCGGATGGCCCCTCCACAAATGGAACTTAGCCTTCAAGGAGGATGAACTTTCAGGAAAGAAGGTGTGCGCAATTGAAAAGCACTGAGATCAATTGATGCAAAGAGACGTGACGATGATAGAGTAGGGTGCTTGAAGCTTTCAAGGGTGGATGCCTGAGATGATTGGGCTACGATAAAAGAGAAAGGAGATGATCATGCGATGGCAATGGGGCTTCATGAAGAAAGAAAAGGCTTGAGCTGCGCTCGAAAGCTGGTGGTGGCAGATATTGAAGATGCGCTTTAAGACGCGACGCGACGATGTGAAGTGAGTAAGACGAAGAAAAGAAAAAGCTTGAGCCGAGCTCGAAAGCTGGTACTGGAAGATATTAAAATGCGCTTTGAACGCGCAAGGAAATGGGAATGATGACGCGATGAAGGCAAGGCAAGGCAGGCAGTGATCACTTACCACCAGGGGTTTGAGGCTCGCTGGCGGCATTGATGCTCGCAGGCGACTGCTTGGTCTTGAAGTCGGTTGGTGAAGACATTTTGAATGAGTGTCAATGTAGTTGGATGTAATGGGTGTGTGATTGTTGAATTGCTGTAGTAGCTGTGGGTGCTGGTTTAATGAGCGTTGGAAGTTGGACGTTGGTGGGAAAGGAAGGTATGAGGTTGGAAAAAAGTGAATAAGAGAAAGAGAGAATCGAAAAGTTGGGGGGGAGGAGAGGGTCTTTTATACAAGATGTCGAGGGGCTAGGAATCGCCCTAAACTTTTAAATGAAGGTATGGTGAAATCAACTTGGTTTGAGAGTGAGAGGGAGAAGTTGAAGATAGGTGGGGTGGGCTTCAAGGAAATCTACAAGCGGACATCGCTGATATTCGATTGTCATCCAGCTTCGAACACCAGAGTTGCACCCCTCAAAGTCGGGCCTACAGAAATGGAATTTTGTATGATGGATGGAAAAGTATTTAGGGTATATCATGTAATATATTTTCTAGAGTTTAAGTCAACTTTTTACCTCCATTTATGATAGAGAATGTACGCATTTTACTGTGCACTTCCACATCAATACGAAGCAAATCTCAATTTTCGGCCGTATCCGCTGGCCATGCCCGAGCAGCACTTTGACATTGCTCTGCCTATCACTTTGGAAATTCAGCAAGTTTTAGCTATGACCGAAACCGCGTGCGTGGACGTTAGCGCTGGAGTCGAGCGAAATCTGCTCCTCCGAATGCCTAGCAGCAAGATCTTGAAACAATTTGACCATAGAAAATTTTGAGAGTGATACCATCTCGAAGCTGTCGACGTTACGGTCGAGGGCATCTTCTCGCAGTAAAAATCGGATTTCGTTGAGGGGGGATGCGGAGTTTTGAAGACATTCCCGTCGACACCTCAAGACAGGAATACCCCGCCAAAATAGAATAGACAGAATTGCCGAGAATCAAAGCCTGTCCGAAATTTGGAGCTGAGGAAAGAGTCACAAGACTTGAGGGAACCGAAAGCGGACTGAGGTATGGGAGGTTTGCAAATTAGAGTAGGTTTAGAATGATGTCTTTGATATTAAACTAGTTTAGACATACCCCAGAATATCAAATAGACACTCTTCACGCTGGCTCTCGCTCTAAAAGAGCGCACTAATGGCAATTTTCTTTGAACCTCCTTGAGAGCTTGAAATCCTACGATATCGGAGACCCAGTTCGTCGAAGGCGGTGAGGTCACACGATATGGACAGCACCAGCGATAGTTCTGGAGATTATGCACCCTACAAGCAGTTTTGACTGCTTAATTGATTGTATGAGATGTTTAGATTGAGCCTGATATCATGGGTTTCCTCAATCTCGATCACTAGCTCGTAGATGGTCGAGAGAGGGCTCGAGGAGGCTCAATGCCAGGGCCTGCTCACTCCAACTTCCAGAACTGGAGATTTATGAATCTTCAACTGAGATACCGTGATTCTCATGGCATAATTCAAATTCAATGCTTAGATATTTGCTGTGATTGTACCCTAAGAGACTTCAAGATAATGTCCAAGAGCTATGTGGTGTAGCTGAGAATATTGACGTTATCCAGAAGAATCTCAATGGGCATCTCCAAATCACCACAGTCCTGCCACACATGACAGACTGTTCCCCGAAGTTACGATCTGCTGGGAATGGCAGCGGAAGGCAATACGACAAGGGCGAAGAATCGCGAGAAGCAGCGCACGACAGTATCGAGAAGATGACCTACCACTCCTCACAATGAAGCCATCAGCAACTTGCCAACATCTCCATTGAACCGCCGCTGTACCTGAGTCGTAAACAAACAGTTGATTGATTGTAATTCCTAATACAAAAGGCTGCGTCGACGGTGGTGGCTTCTATAGGTCTCTGAGAGCATCGCTATCATCACAGCTTCATCTCAGCCTCCAACCATTATCCCCAAACAAACAGATCAATACCAACTCCCTCCTATTCTCCCTCTCCTCCATGGTCGTCGTTGACAAGACAACCCCTGGCGTGCGGCTCTTCCCGCTGCCATGAACAATCAGTGATCCGAGCGTCAAGAAAGTCGATGAGATCACATCGAGCATCAAAAGCCTCATCTCCGCGACAGTGACGTCTGCTCCCCAGCTCCGCCATCCTTTTAGTCCATCACAATGAGGGTCACGCCAAATCTACTAGCAAAAGGCTTCTTGGGCCGAAGTCTCGATGAATTCAAGAGACTCTCAGTCATAGGTACGCTACCTTCAAAGCACCCCTGATCTCATCCTCCATTTGTAGCACATGGCTAATTGAAATGGATTGAAGCATTAAAAGCAGAAGGCACCCGCCAACCAACAGCACCCTACGTCCTAGCGTCCTTCCACGACCCTTCCTCACCCTCAACCTGCAAACTCATGTCCGACGCCGACATGGGCGGTTTCTCTCGCGCAAACCTCGACTGGCAACCCCCCTCCACCTCCTCTCCCTCTCCATCCTCCAATCCTCACGGGCACGTCAAGTTCCACGGCAACATCTCTATCGAACTCCCCGTCAACAAACCCCAAATTCAACGAACAGGCTACGCTGCTTTCCGAACAAAAGATAGACCACCAACGATATTTGGGAAGAGTTTGTGGGATATAGATCCCTATGCTTTTTTGGCATTGAGGATTAAGAGTGATGGAAGGAAATACTTTGTGAATGTGCAGACGGAGAGTATTGTGCCGACAGATTTACATCAGCATAGATTGTATGCGAGGAGGCCGGGGGAGTGGGAGACGGTGTTGATTAAATGGAATGAGTTTGTCCGGACGAATCATGGGGTTGTGGTTGAGCCGCAGGCGGAACTGTTGAGGCAGAAGGTTAGGACGGTGGGGATTGGGCTTATTGATAGGGTGCCGGGCGATTTTGAACTTTGTGTGGAGAGGATTTGGGCTACAAATGGACTGACGGAGGAG
Organism: Gamarada debralockiae; assembly: GCA_002803225.1. Taxonomy (NCBI): domain Eukaryota; kingdom Fungi; phylum Ascomycota; class Leotiomycetes; order Helotiales; family Hyphodiscaceae; genus Gamarada; species Gamarada debralockiae. The sequence goes on along the minus strand of NXFV01000767.1, from coordinate 10,635 downwards.
GAGGTTGGTGAGGATGGGAGGGCGGAGGAGGGGATGCTGAAGAGTAGGCATGGGGAGAGGATAAGGTGGGGGGATGGTAGGGGGGAGAAAGGGTCGGGGTAGGTGTAGGATATGTATAAATCATAAGAGTTTGAACAACCTGGTGCAGTGTTGTTGGAAATCCGCTGTGTTGCATGCGTCCACAGGCCGTTTTGACACCTTGCTAGAGTTAGCAAGACTTGGGCGAAGCATTCTAACCGAATTTCACAAGCTCAGTGGCATAAGTGTGCCGTGTACGTGCTGTTGAGACGACAGTGGCAAGGAGTGGAGAGGAATCTTTCAAATTCTGGGGGTTCTATTTACAATTGTGTTCAGCAAGTTCCACGCGTCATCTGGAGATGCAAACCTCGTTCTCTGGATGCTAAACGAAGGAGAAGCTCTTTCGGGATTACTGGTTTCATCTCGCGTGAGGTCGACTGCCTTGAAAGATTTCATAGTCATACAGCAAGGCAAGTGCCTCTGCAAAGGACTCGCTTCAGTTGAACTTCTGGATTTGCTGCATAGTGACAGTCTGAGATGGCATCGCGAAAGAGTCAAGATGATACCGGTTGCATCCTTGCTCTCAGAAATGCGAAAGGAGAATTGAAATGGTCGTGAACTGGTAACCGGCGTTGACTGTATTGAGGGCCCCGAAAACTCTAGACTTTGGGAGCGTCGAGTCACACCAGAATGACTGTGTGAGTGGTCCATTCTTCCATACCAAAACCTTCGCTTTCACATATACGAGTATTAAAGACTCCAACCCGTTCAAAATATTGCTGCCATCATCCTTGTCAACGAGGACAAGACCCAAGAGATCCAAGCTCTCCGAACAGTCGTCTCCATCTCCGATCCATATCGCCAAGCATAAAATGTCGGCACGGAAAGCGGCGTAATCATCTGTACCGTCTTTGAGCGACAAAGGGAAGTCTGGATGAAATTTTGTCTGCATATCAAGGCCATTTTCGTAGTCGAAACGACAATTCTCCTCATGGGAACTTGGTACAATCTTGCAGATCTTCTCCAGCCAGCGCCAGAGACGAGTAATATTCCATCTCCCATCATTCCGGTGTTTACTTGTGAGATTATTCTACTATTCCTGTGGAGAAACTCTTAATCACCCCATAAGTCTTCGCCCAACTCCAAGATAGCACAGCCAATGCCGTCGGCTTCACTCTGGTGAGCTCTTCGTCTTCAACCCTCCATACTAGGCCTGCCAGGACATTCTTCTCCCAAAGGCCGTGGATTAAGTGTATCACCTGTTCGGCGTGATATGAGATCAGTAATGCCGCTAATTGCTGCAGGTTTGTCGCAGTCGAAAGCATTTCCCGATTAGTGTATGTGCTGAGCATGCTATGCCAAAGAACATTGAACTCACCGTGACTGCCATCGAGGACATCAGCCTCATCATAGCCGGCAGAGATTTGTCATTGTTGAAGAAGAAAGTCATGATGAGCTCTCCCTTTCCTTGATTATGGTTGACCTTCGTTTCGTGTGACAGCAGTTTTCCTTCTCGTGCTGTCTTCGTATAGCACTCGGAGCGGCAATATTCTTTCTTGTAGCGCCTAAGCTCTGGCGCTCAGTGGTGCTTCGAGGTGAGTGTAAGGATTAACTTTGATGTCCCTATGTTGCTCCCAAGAGGTTTGAGTTCGCAAATGTATCGAGAGCGTCGCTTGGTTGGCGGAATCTGAGTAGTGTACTTGGGTGGTGAAAAATTTGGAGGGGCCTCTTGGCAATAACATATCGGCGCGGCTATCTTGACTATCGGCTACAGGAATAGTCACGAAACCGTTCTGATAGATGCCCTGCATCTTGGCGAGTTCCACCAGTTTGTCGCTGTCGGAGTTCTGAACGATGCAAAATGTGTCTATCCTAAGATACCGGTAACCAAGGGTATCAACAGCTGTGAATGAGTTTCTGAAAGGTTGAGGAAACAAGGTCGTAGCAACGCCATGTTCAAATTCGGCGATATCTTCAAGTAGGAGTCTTGGTGAGTTTCGTCCTCTCCCCCAGCAATAGCTGAGAGCGATATACAGGTTGTCAGGCTGGATCGATGTCTTCAGGCGAACCGTCAAGTTGTCGTTCCGATGATAAATCTCCAGGAGTTTACTCGGTAGGACCAGCTCTGCCGAGACACGACAATGCGGATATTGACCCTTACATTCATCCAGCCAGTCTGCAAATAAGCTCGAAGCATCTAGGATCATCACCACGTGGAGATATCTCCCTGTCCATCCATAACCTGAATATCAGAAGGAAGCTTTTGAGGAATTATGTCATCTGGGTTTGTGTAGGTCCAGCCTAATGAGGCGAGGAGGGTTCTTCCACAAGCTACTATTAGTTCGTTTGACTTTGTCACGACTCGAAAAGTTCTTCAGGGACAACATCTAAAACCCGTCTACCGTTCCGCAGGCACTCTTTTGCCACGCGTGCGGCCTCAGACGGATTAGATGGGTCGACAACAATAGATAACATCTCCTTCCAGTCGCATCTCTCCCTCATTTGTACATCCAGAAATCTAAATGCCCCAACCCAATGCAAATTCGACTCAAATAACCTTCGAGTTGAGAGTTTGCGCAATCGGGACGCACCACACAAGGCCCGATCCTGATTTTTGATTTTTGATTTTTGAAAAGCACACTTTAAAATGGACGCAACGGCGTTCCATATCAGGAATATCATAGATGTATGCAAGTTGCTCTCCGGATACAGAGAGTTAGAGATGAGGTTAGAGCTTTGGTTGGTGCATTCGTAATTGGTGCAACGAGACTCCTGTCCGAAGATCATCTCACGTGAAGATATTATAGTCAGATTCAAGTGCGGATGATGGCTTCTGTGCTCCGGAGTTGAGTTGTAAGATACCAATACCTCAAGAGGTACAATCACTCACCTATTATACGAACTAGACTAAGTAGTGTCATAAGGCAATGGTTTATTCAGCAAGGTTGTCTGGAATACATAAAGAGTCACTCATGTTTATGTCACGTGCATATTCCCCCTCTTGTCTACTTTCCCGAACTATACTCCCAAGCCGACGAATAGCCAGCGCCCAACAGCCTTGAGGCCCTCCTTATATTTATCAGATTAAGTTTACCATCGAATTGTACATCAAGAACAAGCGCAGACTCCTCCCCAAGCCAATAATCTTTGAAGAAGACGCAGCTGAATTCACGAATTTCCTCTTCAGCCAGTTTACGCCGCTCTTCTCCAACCAGAGCTCTAGCCTCATCTATCCATGATTGGCTAGAGAAAAGGGGTACAATTATCGGATTTCACGCAAATACCTTTCACTGGGGTCTCCCCGCCGTGCCCTTGGAAGCGCCATTCTCGGAACAATCACCATCCTCCTTCAGCCCCGCGACAACCGCTCGGAAAGCCTGACGCCGACTTTACCCCACAATCATCCCACCCCTGCGAACAAGTCCGTTCCTTGTTGGAAGTGCTCGCGGAGACCATGTCTGATGATGCATCCTCGCAAAAGAGTTGGAGGCGACTCATCGGAGTTGGCGGAAGGGACTCGAAGCCGCGCGCAGTCTCCTTGTCAGTGACCTCGACGTCTGGGATCGGACTAGACAAGTCGGGCGGCATAGAACAGGTACAAAGGCGTAAGGTAGAATATGAATATGTGAGGAGAATTATGAGTTGGTGGCATGACTCTGAAGCCCACCGTTGATAAGAACGGACGAGTAAAGCGAGGCCAACGCAGCAAAAAGACATGTTGAGGCTGCCATTGAAGCAGACGCGGGGCTGGCAATCATTTAAGGCCAACAGCAAATCTCTATCCCCGTGAAAACCTACCAGTAGAAACCGTCCCGAACCTCCCGCAAACTCCAAGCACCTAAAAATTTACTAATGAAGAGTAAAACGTCCAATAAAATAGCAATTCCACCCTCTTTTGAACCTGTTTTATTTGTTGACGTGTCTGTAACGATAGTTCTCGCCTGCCACCCGCTACAGAACGTTTAAATCTAACTGGTACGATTATGAATAGGGCTTCGCTGATATTTCATCTGATCGGTTCATTTGTAGGCAAGTAATGAGGGGTTGTGCCACCCTACTGCAGGCATATATGGATTAGGAAAGAGGGCGAGATGGTGGAAGATAGTGTAATATATGAAATGAAGACCGATCTTTAGTGAGAAGACACCTTACCTTTTGTTTCACAGAACAACACAAGACCTATAGTTCACATCCCGATAACATTTCATGAATATTTGTTGAAAAAGAGGCAATTTGGATTAAAGACACTTCGCTATTACGGAATTGAGAGCTTTATCTTCAATTGTAATTTGATAATCTGGAAAGTGATCAGCAACCGCGGATATGAGTGATGTTAATGGTGCAGCTGGAGCTAGTAAATCTGCTAAGCCGAAGTTTTCAAACCCCCTGAGAGAACTCGTGGCTCTTCTTAAAAAGATTCCGGACAGGGAGATCGGAGATCTCGACCAGCTTGTTAGCGACAAGAGAGATCTGGAACAAAAGATCCAATCAAAGAACCAAGAATTAGATGCGAAGCAGAAAGAGTTCACTTCGCTCCTGTCAGCAAAGGAAGGGGAGATTGCAAAGCTGCGGCTAGAGAAAGATGCCTTACTTGACGCCTTTGAGGAGAGAGTCAAGAACTGGAGCACAGATGCGAGCAAGCAAAAGGATCTCGAGGACGATGTAGCTGAGCTTGAGAGCCAGCTCAGACAAGCGCAAGGCAAAGCTACTTTCCTGGAAGGCAAACTTTCCGACGCGACGAGAGACTTGAGCGCGAAGGAGGCGGACCTAGGAAGGACAAAGAAGGAGCTTGAATTCTGCAGGACTACATTGCAAAAAGAGAGGGAAGAACTGGGATTAGAGCATCTGGACCATGAAGCACTGTGAGAAATACACACTCGATGTGGTGAGCAGCTCTAACCTATGACTAGGATCACCCAATTTAGCGTATTTGTGGCAAGATGTCATGAATTAGCGAAGCGATTCTTCCTCACCCAGCTCCCAGAGGACTTGACTTCAGTAAATTAAAAGAATCCCTGGCCCTGTTCTCATACTAACAGCACCATAGGAAGATCTCTGGACAGATCTGCAACAATCTGGGTTTAGTAGACAGGATCTTAAAAACATACCCATGTCCAACACCGTACAGTCTCAATTCCTCCGCATGGCCATGGCGGAGAGAGTCCTCGCTAATAAGCTATGTACGAACGTCTTCCTGCAGTACTATCTGCCGGATTCTGATCTCGATCGACAAACGATAGATGAAGTCCTGACCCGCCTGTCTCGAGGTGATCCCCGAAAAGAAGCAATTTTCCGTCTACAACTACTTTCCGCATATACACCTGAGGAAGATGAGCTTCGCAGAACGAAGATCCTGGAACGTACCGTAGCAGATATTGCCAAGCTCTTAGATCCACTACTCTTTGGTCCGAATGCACAAAATGGCTTCCGGTCCGAGCTTGGCCGGCTCTTACGGGACGGTGTAGAGCTATGGAGGCCTGTTCAGAGAAGCGCGACGGCAGCGCAAGTCGACAACGATCCAGTGGAGGACTGGGCCGAGTACAGAGATTATGATACGGCAGTGGCTCTGACCCAGAATCAAGCAATGCACGTGCCTGTCCAGTCGGATGCCATTATGTCCTTGTTTCCTCGAGTGTACATTGGTAGCGACATTATCTGTAGAGGCTACGCTCTCTGGTCAAGTCAGACCAGCGTTGTTGCGGCCCATGTCGAGTACAACCAGTTAAACACCCACAATTCAGCATCCGGACGAACGGGTATAATACGTCGAGGAACTGAAAAGCGGAGACTGAGCCTGGGCGTCTCATCAGGCGGCTCGGGGAGGATGGAGGATGTGTCCACGTCGCCGAAATCTCCTCCAGGGAACCAGTCTTTTTTAGGGCGCACCAACCATCGGAAGGCACAACTTCCGGAACCACGTCTAGACCCCAGGCGAAACTATGGAGCAGAATAGTAGATGTACTCGTTCGTATTTCGTGTTGTAGGTCTTGTGGCTTTGGGCGTTGAAGTTGTTAAGGGACACGTGTTGTAGGTTGTGGGTCGAAGTATATCCATGGATTACAGAGAAGGTAATACACAGATATGATCGCATAGTGTTCAATCTGCGATGGGTGCAAAATGACATTATTCTATTTATAACGCTCTAGTCTCATTTCTAACTGTATCTAATTCTTACATGTATATTTTCTTCTAAATAACTTATATAGAAGTTTATTGATTATACTTTGACCATTATTGATTCTGTTCAAGTCATCTTAAGATGTGCTTTTCTATGCCTTATTAATGTTCTCGTGGCTTAAAACCCGAGTAAGCTTACGGGAAACGAGTTTAATTAATTATAATAATTTATTCAAATTTATATTTAAAAGGAGGAAAGTTTCGAGCAAGAGAGTCGGGCAATCTGTGAGGGTGCAAAATACTGCTTGGCTATACTCGCAGTTTTCTGAAATTTAAGCCTTGTATATACCCAAGATGCAGAGTTCGAGTTAGATGATTTAGACGAATTGGCGTAGTTAGGAATAGCTTCATTTCTGGGTCTTTTGACTAAAATTCTACGTTTACACAATTGCATCACTGCGTCTTGCATTCGTATACAAATTACTACTGTGGCGGGAGGTTAATAGGCGTACTCCGGAAAGTGGGACCGAAGAGTTGATTTAGCCGCTAGTGTAGTTGATTTAGCTTATCCCAATTTGAATTATGATCGTGTGCTCACAAGTTTTCTAGGGTCTCCAGGAAACTTATTGTGTTTCCTTCTTGACGCTGGCTTTTAATATAGCTAGATTGTAAAGCTGAATAGTGGCGTTCGTGAACTCTTGGCTTTGGTCTTAGCCTAGCCTAGAAACCCTAAAAGCAAATCGACGTGTCTTATATAGTTTATTCTAATGGCTTTGACACAATTAAAAATCCGATCTAAGTTGATTGATGTCATGCCCTCGACGATTGTAAGATTTGTTACTAGGACGATCTCTTGGATAACCCAACTTCACCTAAAAATTTGTTGGGATAGGAATTGACGAATAGCCTGCTAGTCTATTCTAGCTATTTTTCCCTGTATAACTTTGTCTGGTACAATCGTCTAAGGTGCAAATTCCTTTGCAGTTTGGCTAATGATCTCAGTAAGAATAACAGCACTAAAACTCTCTTCGCCCTCGCTATGCTTCTCATTAGAGGTATTTGATATTTCTTTTCAATTGTATCTTCCTAGTTAATACAAATGGCATTTGCCTAAAAGATTAGTGGTCTTCTATGTGTATTTCGATCCTTGGGATATGCAGCTATTTTGTAGGATACAAGCCTGCCTTGCGGGTATTCCCATCGTATCGCTCTTTAGAGCAATGACGGTATATAGAGGAGCTTGCCATTGGCAAAGGTAGACTTTTGGTCCGCAGAATTACCTTAGTAGTATAATAATGTAGTTGATAACGCAAGCTGCCCATTCCTTCTCTCCTTGTGCTGTTACTAAAGGAGCTAGCACATCCTTTAGATATATTTCATAAGACCCCCCAGAAAGTCCGTGGAGCGTGACTAACATTGGACGGCTGTCTAGAGAAGCGATCCGTTCAAACTCCCCATCCTTGAAATATGTCGTCCTGGTAGGGAGGGTCTCGTTCTTTTCTGAAAATGGCGGAACAACAAAGTCAACAGCAAATGAACCTTCGTAGGTTGGATCATCAGATTGGAAGACTTTCCGCTTGTGGTGAATACGTCGTCCCTCATCCTTGATTGCTGTCCCAGAAGGCACATCGAAACATTACCCTTGCACTGTGCCTTTCTGAAAACGGCAACGTTACATGCAAGGGGTTAACTCAAAAAAGTGGACCCAACTTTTCATGAGAGAGTGTTTAGGGGAAGCCGGTTTTGAAGTTTACTCTATGCCACCTGTTTGCACACGTCTTCGCGTTTTGGTGTCCGGCGTTGCTTAGGGTGGGGCTCCACGACATTTCCGTTATCAGAATTCGCTCTTGGCCAATGTGACAACTATGAAAGCCCCACCTTTGTGCAAATGAAGCCTGTAAATGCAAGTTTCGATGTCTGCATATTTTAGTAGATCAATGCTGACACATTCAGCTCACAATTTACGAGAGTCTTTGCCTTTGGCGAGAGTTCAGACGGTACTTTCCTGGAGAATTTCCTAGAAAAGCCGTTCGTTCAGTTTTGATATTGTCTTAGGAGAATAAATTTGTGATGCTAGTCAATGATGGAGGGCTTGGTCTTGCCAAAATTACATTCACGCATTCTCCATCTCCTCACTAAGAAGGATGGAGCTTCGACCAATCTACTCTCGATTTGCCAAGACTCAACTCCTCCGTGTCGGCTTAACCCACTGTTATTCAATGGCCACCTACAAACCATGTGGGGGAAAGGACCTTGGGCTTGTCGGCCGCCATGAATGAGCTCTCTTTTATGTTTCTAAATCCTGGGAAAGTTATGAACGGCATAGCTGACTGAGATTGACTGATTTAGTAATTTGTGACGCACCTGTTTTATAACGACTCAGAATTTGGCTAAAGTGACAGTGATGAATTAGAGGAAGTTAATGCAGCTGATAATAGGATTAAGATCATTGGAGGGATTGGCGATAAGTGAATTGAGAAGTCGCTAGTATACATGGACTTCTCTCAAGCTCGGGCCGTCCTTTCGACTGAATACCACTGAGATAGACAGTTATTCATAATATGCTTTTTGTTTCATGTATCTCTGGATTACTACAATTTATTATACAGGTCTCGACTACATGGCTCACTCTTCGACAAGACGCTCGATTCCCCATCGATATCTAAAAAAGGTTGTCCATTTTTCTTGAATACTACTCAGAGGCAAATTTTTGACGGCCTCGAGCCTATGCTCGGCCCAAATCTCATCTGAGCCCTCGATCACTTGATGACCAGCCTCGTCTACAAAGCGGTACGGCTCATCGTAACACACATACCCAGGATCGCCGTACTTCATCGTATAGAAGGTTTTTCTATCTCGCTAGGAGTATGCGAAATAAATATCGTCAGAATCCGTTGTATCTGGACTGATACCTAACTGCAGTGCCTTGCAAATCGCTTCTTTGTATATGTTGCCATAGAAATAGGAACGGGCTTGGATATACTGATACATTGAATTGAAATAGTTATGATATTGCTCGTCGGTCAGATCATAATCCCGTCCTTTGACTGTTTTGTATCGGACCCTGTCTCTGTCATCCGGCTTGGCGGGCCGAATTCGGCAGAAAAGGTGTTGTATCGTATGACTGACGGCATAGATCTCCAAATCCTTTCGAACCTCGAACTCCTGCGCACCGGCACTAAGCCAGAGCAGCTTCAACCATTTATAGAGGATAGTTAACGCATGGAGGGTTAAGTAATTAACAGCCTTTTCTATCTCGGAATCGTAGGAGGTGGGGTCTGGGCATGACTTTATCTCGATGAGCAGATAGGGATAGCAATGAAAGTCGTCGTTCTCGGGGTTCTAGAATAAGCGGGCAACTAGAAGATTAAATATTGATTCCCGGTCCTTATCGCGAAGAAAGCGATAGTCTAGCAAGAAATATATATTATCTAATTCAATGTACAGATTTATCTTTGGCAATCGTATGTTGTACATCGGCTTTAGGGGAAGAGAGACTTGCGTAGGTGTAAATATACGAGTAGGGAATCGTGTAATAGTACCAGGAGGATTAATTGACTTTTGACCCCTCTTCCACCCTTTTTCTGTCGTTATCGAAGCCGTAGAAGCTGTGTCCAAGCGCTTTATTGTCTATATACGATATTCGGGGAATCTTTCGACACGGACGTCTATATTCCACTAGTCTTAGGTTGGTTTCTTGAAAATATACGAGTCCCACAACTTGTCTCTTATTACTGCCTCCGAATATTTTGTAGTTCGAGTATGCTCTAGCGTTTCCTCTAAATACTTAGTATCCTCTTTTCGTAGAGAGATGCCTGCAGCCGTCAAGTCTGCGGCGTCGGTGCCCTTTGCGAAGGTGACGCTGTCGATGCCCTGAGCCTTAGTAGTATCTCGTAGTTTTGGGTGATTTAGGTTAATAGCCAAAGACTCGTTGAGGTTGTATCATATATTAGTGTGATCGAAGAAGCTCTGGGACTCGGTCGAGGTAAGATTACTCATAGACGACTGTATAGTGTACGAGTACGAATTAGCAGAGAGTACGAGTATAGTGGGAGTAGAGGAGGCGAGGGAGCTTTGAATACCTTGGTTTTGTTGCTTTTGGCCATTTCTGCTATGGTATATTCTCGTACCACATTGAAGATGTCGATGAGAAGTTGTTCATTAGAAGCATCTGGAGGGACTTCCTTTGACTGGAGGTGTTCGACCCTTTCACCGCTGTCAAGGGCGTCGATCGGCAACCATCGCGCACACAAAAGTCTGAATGCGAGTGTGACCTGCGCGGGGTACAGGGAGGGTGAAGAGTACTCGTCAAGGCGTGCAGTACTGTTTCTGACATTGTGGTCGTCGTCACAAAACGAAGATATAAAATAGAGCAACATCGCGAGTCGCAAACAATCGCGCGCTTTTATCGTTATCGCGCGCTTTATCGTCATCGCAGAAACCTTTTTCCGCCCCTAAGGTCATCACATGCAATATGTAACAATTCCGTTCTGTCTTAGG
>NXFV01000766.1:0-44735 GCA_002803225.1 Gamarada debralockiae | reverse complement strand
CGTCCCTGCGTCGAGAGACGCACCCCGTGACGAGACAAACCATCGGTACTTTGAATTCAATTGATTCTAAATTTGTGAATCCATTGAAAATTTCTATATTTTTGTGTCAGTCATATTGTGTGACCACTCCTGAACAGTCCAAACCCCGGCTACTCTGAAAATTACGATCACGTCGTTGCTGTCGCGCTTGATTGCGGAGGGCGTCAATTCGGAGTAAAATAGGACCCCTTGATCTCCAGCACTACCACGAGCTCTTTAGGCTATTCAAACTCATAGAACAGTTTGATTTGGGTTTCCGAGCCTCGCCACGATACTGAAAAATCATTGTCAGCCTTGTGGTGGCCAGGGAGTGCTGTGGCATACAGTATGATATCGCCACATGTGTTGATACCTCCAATCAAGCGATCAAGGGTCCCTGGTCATAGTTACGGTAATTATAGCGTATTTATGTTTAATAATTAGGGCTGTGGCTCACGAGCTGTCTTTGAATGTGCTAGATCTTCCAATGTCGACATGAAACAGTCCGATAATCCCCTAGGACTAACTGAGTTCTGGGCGTAACCTGCGGCGATAATTCCATACAATGCGTAGCATGCGAACTTACAGCCGTCACCAGCTGATCAAACTCCCAGTATATGATCAACACAATTACTTTGCGATAGTTCCTTTTCACTGGATGTGGATTTAGAATTGGATTTCTCGAAAGATCTGGTAACTGTTCGTTGGCTCGCCGGTCGAGCTCCAATTGAAGCCGACTGAGCGCATTGAACATTCCCTCGCCGTAGATTAACGGCATGTGGATACCGAAAATGCCTAGAAGAGAATAGGCCCTGTCTTCTGGACGCTTCGTCTCACGATCCCAGGGCCAAGACATCCGTTCATTGACGTCAAACTCAGACAGAGCAGCTCTTTGCTGGAACTTTGTGCTGCACAACCAGATCCGCGCTCGTGATACAGGACAAGGTACATTGGGACGGTCCTGAATCATCTGCGGAATCTGCCTGTTTCCGGTGTCTCGGGAGACAAAGGAGCAGAATCCACTGCGCCCAGTCACAGTACATGCCCCACATGCCAACTGAAAACTTCAAGACCCCGTCTATCCTATAAACAGAACTAATCAAACAATCTAATGACGACAGCGGATGTCTCCATTCTAGATATTTCGAATTGGCTGCGCCGACGCCGCCGATTCGGACTCCCATATACCGTCGCGGTAGTTGGTGCGAATGATCTGGAATGAGCATTCGGCGGCATGGTGGTCTGCGATACAAGGTGCGCAAGCGAAGCCCCAATAGGTGGGGAGAAAGACGCAGTCAAGAAACGGAATAAAGCTCTCGTGATACTCGTAGCTGTAGCGGCAGTCGGTGCATGGTGCAACAGTCAGTTGACCTTGGCGTATACAAGGACGATGTCGATAACTGTTGTGGGAGAGCTTTTCCACGGGGTTTTGTTGGGCATGTAGAAACAGCTGAAACGTCGAAGTAATAATGTCTCGGCTTGGACGCCGGTAGTGAAGTGGGTTGGGGTAGATCGTCTCCGATGGGGACCTGAAGTCGCCCGCCTCCGAAGTCGACAGAGTCAAGCTTGAAGGATTGCACGGGTGGAGCCTCTTCGCGAACGCTGCGAGGGTTCCTAGTATTCGGAGGTCATGACAGTGGTTGCGCCTCCTTCGTTGGGTGACCTGTGGACTGCACGGCTACATGCTGGAAGAGGGGGACTGTCCACCCCTGGTCAGGGTGACTCTGCGGTAGATGTGTTCACGATGTTGATGATTCATCCCTTGAGCCTAGAAAATATCTGACTTTCGAACATCCATACCTATGCAATAGCCGCGTCTCAACTACTTGCATTCGTTCGATCTTTTATGCGACCACCAGTCTTCCTGTGAGATACTTTCTTCAGCAGTGATCTTCCGCGAGTAGGGCAATCTGAAACTGAACAGAAAGGGCCGGGCGCCATGTAAATGAACCTATCCGGCAGCGCCGCCCCCCCCTTTCCCGTCAGACGCGTCAGAACTCCTACTCCATCGGAACCAATATCGCTTCTTCGCGCTCGATTTGATCTCGACCCAGATGAACGGGCGGTCCTCGGGCTTCGTCGGGGTCGGATCGACAGCATCGCTGACGTACTTTCCAAACTGCTTCATAGCCTTCATCTTCTGGACGGCCTCGTCCACGGCCAGTTCGTCCGGAACGACCTTGACCCCGGCATCGATGGCCTTTTCGAAAGCCTCCACCTCGTCCAGGTGCTCAGCCTTCTGTCGTTCCAGCTCACCCGCCTCGTCCGGCCGGTCGTTCTGTCTCGCGACGCTGATGCTGCGGTCCAGGTAGGAGACGGTCGCGTTGTGGTGCGACTCCGCCTTGCCTAGAGCGTTCCTGCTCAAGTACACCTGGAAGAGCACGAGGGCGGCCTGGACCAGTGCCCTCTCCTCGCGGACAGCGGCACGTTTGTCCCGGATGTCCCGAACTTGGCCGATGTCCGCGTCGCTGGCCGCTCTTTTTTCGATCCGCAGCTCGTACGAGACCTTCATGTGTTCTTTCCAGGGATGCTTGCAGGAATATTGGTCGCAGTCCCGGCCACTCCAGAAGATCCATCTCCTAAACGGGTAGCAGTATTGTACCTCAGGATGGCCCTTGTAACCGTCCGGCGCATTTTGCGTGCAGTTGTCGTGGCAGATAGTTGTGTACCTTGTCTCGAGACGGCCGTCTACGTCCCGGACCTGGGTGGTGCAGCTAGGATGGCAGCACACCATCCGCCTGGTCGGCAAATTGTATCTAACCGGCACAGTAAGTGTGATATTAAGCTCCTTCAGATTCTCGGCGTTGACGCCCTTCTCTATCCACATGCGCTCCAAGTCTTCCCAGTCCTTCTCCGTCTTTCTCATGCTTTTGGTGAATACGGAGAGGGGTATCGCCATTCCACTGAGAAAGTTGTCAGCCCAGTTGAGCTTGAGAGTCGTGTCGACGTCCTGGGCAGTTGCGTAGTCCAAATACACTCTCTCGAGGAGCCGCTGAGCTGCCTCGGCAGACTTTGCCCATGCCAGGGAGTAGGTTTCTATCCCACCTGCCATGCATATTTTTGTTTGCTTGTACGCAGCCAGGTACATGAAGCCCATCGAGTCGAAAAAGAACTGATTCAACGGGCCTCGGGAGATGCCAGTTCGCAGGGTTTTGAGCATGTTGTCCAGAGGCCTCTGGGTGGCACCAAGTGTGTAGTTCATACCGTGGGCATTAGTGAATCCGAAGAGGATCCGCTTCGCCATGTCTCGATGCAGGCGACAGAGGATCTCGCTCATGCATGCTTTGAACGACTCGTCAGCTCGAGTCGCGTTTACCGGTAGCAAGTAGAGGATAGCGTTCAGTTTGCCAACTTCGCTGAGCATTCGGAGGATGCTCTCCGTATTTTCGCGGTCTTTGTCTTTGCCTTCTGTGTCGCCGACTCCGGGGGTGTCAATGAGTCGAAAGATTTTCCCGTCGAGGCGAAAGCAGTACGTCGTAGCGTTCTGGGTCGCCGACTTTCCGATTTTCGAGAATATTTCCCATTTTGACTCCTTTCCTACAACCGCTTCATGCTCCTTCCCTTGCTCATCCTGAAAGGCGAAAGAGCAAGGGATCTTGTATTGAAGTGGCTCATTGTCGGCCAGGGCGTCGTCCAAGGATTCGAACATCACGTAATTAAGCAGAGCATTGATGAACATCGACTTGCCTACCCCAGTTCTTCCCATAATGAGTATGTTATACTCATCTTCCTCAGCAATTGCCTTCAACTGCTCGCTCAGATGCTGCTCGGTGTACCTGGCATATGCCGGACCGTGCTTCGCGCGGTTGCATCTGAATTCGGCATCCCAAGACAGATACCGGGAGCATCGGCAGTAAAAGTACTCATCGGTGACTCCATATGACACTGGGCCTCGACAGGTGGAGCAGACCCATCGGAGCCTATTCCCCTCGAAACAGTCACCTCCCGGACACGGTATCCGGACGTCGTGTCTCCCCGGGGGCGGAATGACGCCCCGCGAGCGATCGACCTCGCCGCCGTCTTGGCACCTCAGGAGACACAATTGTGCAAGCTCATTCAAGCGCTCGGTCACGTTCTCGACGATCACCCTGCCGCAGCGAAGCTGCTGGATGAACGCTTCGTCGAGCGCTCCTGGCCTGGGGACGTCATAGTCGACAACGACTAATTGATATTGGCCAGCCTGCTCGTTGAGAAGGTCTATAAATGTTTGCCGTTCTTTGGTCCAGCCCGGCTTGCTTTGCACTGCTTCGTTGAAGTGAAGGATATAGAGGTCACCAAGGTCACCAGTCCCATTGCGCGCAATCGTGCCGCCCAATTCCGATCGTCTTATGTACTCGGCTCCCGCATCTCTGACAAGGTCGGCAAAGGACATCTTATCCCGATACCGGTTGAGCAATAAGTCCTCGTCATCGTCGCTGGCAGACACGTTCGAGTTATGGTCGGTAAGGACATCCGAAGTTGAGCCATACCTACGCAGGATTTCTTGAAGATGACTCATATCTTTGTCCCCGCTTCGAATGCTGACAATTGCTTCATACAGCTTGCTCTTGAAGCTTTCTTCTTCATCTTCTGCCCCTTTCAGTCCCTTTTTCGCCGCTTTGATGTGCTTGTTCGGGACGCAGAATGAGTGCTCCTCAACAAGAGTAGCGTACTCTTCCAAATTGCGAGTCTTGGTCCTTAGTTGCTCCAAAAGTTCGATCGAGTGGTTCAAGCAGTCCCTATCAAGCCGCCTCACGAGAGTATCGCGCTGTAACTCGACGTTGAACATCCTGGCAGCCTCTGCAATTGGCAGCAGATAGAAGGTCATGGGTACGCCCTTGCCGTCGTTGACGTTTTTGATGAAAGCCGGAATATGCTCGAGAAATTTCATTACATCGTCGAAGCTCTTCGGAATGCCGCCTGATTCCCAGTTGGCAACATCAGCCGCGATTTCAAAGTCGAGGGCAGTGGTCGTCGAGTCGAGCATGCTCTCGGACTCGACTCTTCCGTTGGCGTAAACTTCTCCGATACGCTTTGCAATTCGACTTACGATGCCGCCCCTCGCAAGCGGTGGAGCGCTTGACGTCGAGTAATCCTTCCTCGTCAAGTTCGTGGGCCCACCGAGCGGGTTGATTCGCAGCTTGCCTCCGATGTTGCTGCCGGTGTTTGAGTTCTCGGTTGACTCCTTCACCGTGATCAAAGTTCGCGCTCCCCACTCTATGCTCAAGATGACATGCGTTGCGCCTGGTGTGTGAAGAGCAGTCAAATCCAGACAATCTTTCAGGTTTTCTTCCTCAAGCCTGAGATTCTCAGTCTTAGTTGAGGTTATGCAGATTGTAGAGGCTTGGCGAACGCGGTTGCTCGTCTTCTTCTTCGAGAGATACTCGCAGCACCAGCCGCCCTTGAGCCGCCCGCAAAGAGCACTGAGACCGAGCTCAGCAGAGACGTCAAGACTAGAGAATTTCTCTTCGAGAGAATCGGTAGTTGTGTGCTTGTAGGACAGCCCCGGCGCCTCTTTGATTTCAACGCATCCGGGTGGCGGGGCGTTGGTCTTCAGAAATGATCGGGGGAGGATGATTTCGGAATGGGCATCGTATAGACCACCAAGACTGACGTGCGACCCCTGCCGCAAGGCTGGTCGTGATTCCGAATGGGCAGAGATACTCATCTCGGCGAATTTTGGTAGGGACCGGCTCAACGTAGTTGCAGCAATATTTGCTTTGGACAATCGATGCTTCGTGATGAAGCTTGGTGTCTTGGAATTCCTGGAAGGGAGATAGTATTTTTCGAGGTTGGTTTCGAGTCCATGCTCCGAGAGGCTTTCAATTCTGCACTTTAGTGTCACCCAACCCGCCCTTCCTCGCCCTACTGGTTGGTCGCGTTGGACAAATAGGACCAGCGTCTATCGGTGCTGGGGTTACGAGTGCAGCTGCCCTGATGCCCAACGACGCCTAAGTCTACATACAGCGCGCCTGGCACTCTACAAATCAACAACCGTGTTTTCCACAACAACCCTTCAATCAATCGTTAAATCATTCTTAAACAACGGCGTCACAGCTCGACTTGACTGCCATAAGATAAGTTAGACATTTGAAAAAGTTCTACTATTTTTATTGACTCTGATTAATCAAAGTATTATTCCTGATGCAATCTTTATCAGCCCAGGCACCAATCTCTAATCTCTCTGTTTGCTGTTCAAGCAATGTTGAAACGTTACGTGCCCTGAGTTGTTTTTGCACGCGTGCGGCGATGCACATTCACAACGCAGTTCCACGAGGCTGCTGCTTAACAGAGTAGATCTGGGCGCCAGCCTTATTCAACCTTCGATCCCAACTCAACAAACAACATCGCATGCATCTCAGATTTGCGGTAAAGAATCACCGAGAATCCTTTTTCGTAAAATTCTTTTAATTGAGTCTACCTAATGTGGCTTCTGGAACGCAATGTCGATGGAATATTGCCCACTTCGCCTGACACGGTCGGACAAACCATATTGATCCTTCGAGTAGTGGGCTGATATTGCAGCGGAAAGACGAATCTGGAAGTACTAGAAGTATCAACCCTTAGGGGTGTGATTATTTGTCCAAAGACCCACAGTAGTCAAGTCCTAGCGCAAGGCGTACCTCCTGGCGTGCCTAAATCATATCGTGCTCTCGCAGATCATGGCAATGTCCCTCGCTCCACACTCCATCATCGCGCTCGCGGACGACCCTCGATAGAAGCGAAAGCCCAAGGCCAACAGTACCTCAAACCGTACAAAGAAGATGTTGTTGTTAAGTATCTGTTACAAATGTCTGACCTTGGACAACCAATACGAATAAAATTTAACCCTTCGATAGCCTTCAGTGTCACCCGCCAGCGACCCGCGGCAGACAGACCGCTCAAGCCGCCCGGCGGGGGACTAGACGAAGGCCCTAGAAAACCGCCATCTAGTACTCAAGGCGAGCCATCGGTCTCACTGTTCGAGTCTCCACCATTTAAAACCTCCTAGTATCTTATCTAGAAACCCTTTTTTGGTTCTCCAATCTTCGCGATCCATCTCTCTTTCAATAAAGTTTGTTATCATTAACACTCTGCCTATCCAGAATCGTTGCCAACGCCCTGGAGTATCCCAGCCAAATTTCTTTATCCAGAAGTCTTCGTCTTCGAGATCAGGGTCCCTGCGGTACTTTGGTCTCCCTCCCAAACTTAGACAATATAGTATACGTTCTTCACAGAGGGCCCGGTTAGTTTTTCGGAGGTGTAACAGTGTGAAGGCCAAAAACCAAAACCCATGCAAGGGCGATCTTCCGAAAAGCTTGATGTTAGCTACGGTGATCTCCCAATCTATCAGTCCCAGGAATGGGAAGAACGTCAGGAAGCTCATGATTGCAGCCGTTGCAAAGAAGGCTGACAAACTAACGTTGCCGTTGTTGAACTGTTGGATATTCATGCCAAAGACAGAAGCGACAAAACTGAGAGGAATGAATAAGAATGCTAGTTTTGTTAAGTTTGCCACGCTTAAGGCCGTTTCAGTTGATTTTCTAGCCTCTTTCAGCTGAGCATCGAGGAGCTCATCCCGTTTCTCGGTGTCCCACACGGCTTCGGCCTCCTCGTATTCTGATATTGGCAATTCGAGTTCGGAAACAGCAGTTTCTAGCAAATTTGGAGACATCTGATGCTGGCGGCCTATTTCACTTCTTTTGAGTTCCCGAAATGCCTTTTCTATTCTTTTCAGGGAAGCAAGACTCATCCGCACGTCAATAAGGCTTTCATCTATGTCGTGGTCCCTATAACGTTCAAGGTCGTGATCCATAACGTTCCGGAATTCGTGATATCCAATTTTGAGGAAAAGTTGTAACAGCGGGGCAAGATATTGATGAGGATCGTCGTCTCCTCTGCTCACCAGATCGGGGGTCCAAGTCAACAACAATGAGATATACGCCCCGCTGATCTGGTTGCCTCGACCTAACAGGTGTTTGGGACTAGAGGAAAACGAAGGATAAACACCTCTTCCGAGAGATGTAAGCCGGTCCTTGATAGAAAGATTAAATCGGAGCCAAATGAGCACTGTCTGGTTTTTAGAGGATATTGACTTGTGCTTGGGCTCAGGTTTTACTTACCAGTGGTATCATCATTTTTGTCCTTCCCATTGAAGAACATTGCGGTTATATAGCGAAAATTCGACAAGCCAAAATGAACGAATCGCCCTCCACAAGTCTCTTCAGATGGTAGTAATGCAAGGCGGGACTCGGGAAGAAGCTCTTCTATATGCTTCGAAGTTTTGAGCCCATCTTCTAGCCACAAAGCACTATGGTCAAAATGACGCTGCAGTACAAGAGGATCTAGGTCATAAACACTGCCAAGAACATCCACCACACGTCGATCAATAGAAAAACTCATTCCATAGTGGACAACAATTATTCTCGTTTTCACCCCGGGTTCGCGATTTTCGAGAGCCGTTGTCAGACTACGATGATCCAGAGTAGTGATGGATTGCGGATGGAGACTCCCATTCATGGAGTCAATGATAGTCAAATTGGTATTATTCGGATCTCCGCCGGGATGCATAAAGAAAACTTGCATCCAACGGAACTCAGGCCAGTCTTCGACATTCAGGTCCAGGTAATCCTTATACGAAAAATATGGACGGGCTCGTGGGTGTGCGCCCGAGGACTCACGTGCCAGAGAGCGAATTGTATCTTCCCTTCCGCGAGCTGGTGCTGACGATTGCGGCACGGAAGGCACTTGCTGGGCCATACTGTAGCTTGCGAAGGGGCATATAAGCATTTGAGTTTCAGGAGGAATTTTATTATTGAAGATGAAAAAGCCCCAGAAAGAAGTTTGATGAAAAGGGAGCGGGCATAAATCCGGGGCGATGAAAACGCCCACCGTGGCTATGCTACGCGGGCTGAAGTAGGCAGACTTGTCTGTTTTGCTTTTCTCAAGCAAATGAACATACCTTAATTAAGAACGAAATAAGAATTATGCAATATATCTCCAAATCTACCCTTTAGTCAAGCCCATTTCTTCTACCTCTATGGAGCACACCTAGCCCCTATTCCCTCCAACCGCCTTCTAACAGCATACTTATTAGATGCAATTGTAGGTCACTTGCTTTGCTTTCGAAATGAGCTGAAGGCTCAGAGACAAGATGCGAAGAAAACCAGAGAAGAATATGGGATGTAAAATTAGGTACGTCTTGTAAGCAATGCGGAAACTCTCTCAGTAGTTCATTCTATATCATCTTCATGATTCAAAACTTAGTTATAAAATCAGCGCGCCGATTTCGCTAAAGCCGCCAATTCCCAACTAATTTGTCCACTTTTGTCGGCTGACCGACAAAAGCCAGGAGTTAAGGCAGCGCACGAACTTAATATGGTGCTAGCTACAACCGTACTAGCGTCTTGGCAAACTCTTCGCTAAATAAATAATAGTGTTGGCTGACCCTGATTTCGCAACCTACTGTAGAGTTAATGTTAATCTTCGTCGGGTGTTTCACACAATAAGTTGTACTAGCCTTTGCCCGCTATTGTGCTCGCCATCGTTGTGCTCGCCATCGTTGTGCTCGCTATCGTTGTGCCCTTCTTCTGTGTCTTGGGTAGTGCCTCTTATCGCCGTGCGCGCGACCGTTGTGCCATGTTGTCACCATCTAAGTCATCGTTATCTTGCGTGCTGATACCAGGCTCCTCTCGGCAGTCTTTCGACCCTTACAGACTCTGTCATCGATAAGGTCATCTTCGAATTCGTTAGCAATTTTGCAAGAGGAGCGGATTTCCCTTGGAGGCTATGGCTAAAAATCGAAGAGGTTCGTTCTAAGTAGAGCGTAAAACAATTTGAGAGAAAAGAAAAGTTGGAGGTGAGCCGGAAGTGAAAAGCCGGAAGTTCGTTGCGACAGAAGCATTGTTAGCTGCGCACAGGGCCACTTTTTGCTCTAATCGGAGGATGTCGGGAAACAGGAATTTTCCGGCAAGTACGCGCAGCCACAGATATAATTTTACCGAGATTAATATAACCACACCGTCGCTGACCAGGATCTTTGATCGCTTAATTGGAGGGAGGTATCAGCCTATGTGGCGACGTCGTATGACATGGCGCGCCCCGGCGCCACAAGACTAACAAATAGCTTTTCAGCATTATAATAAAACCCTAATATCTATATCTAATCGTTCTATAAGTGTGAAAGGTGAAAAACTTAATGGTGTTGTCGCGAGTCGAGGGGTCCTAATATAGTATAGAAGGAGACTGTTGATAAATTCAAGGGGCCGGCGACGACGCGATAATAATTTTCGGAATTAATAGGTTAGGAGTGTTCAGAAGAGGTATATAATACAACTGAAATTTTTTTTTTTTTTAGAAATTTTAACACTTTCACAGATTTAAAGTCGCTTGAACTCGAAGTACCTACGATTTGTCTCGTTACAGGGTGCATCTCGGGACGCAGGGATAGACGTTACCGCATCTCATACGCTCATGGTTCTCCCACCAGCACTACCCCTACACCCTCGATAATCGACCGCTTTTTTCACTCAGTATCTGGTGAGCCGAGCTCTTCAAGTTCAAAGCTAGTTTCTCGAGGTATACGATCCTTTTTCATTTTGAGCCGTCGCCCTCTGACTGATCATATCAATAGGATCGAACAATCCCTCGATCTCTCGTGACTCAGATCTGACAGTAGACCACGATAGCGATGATTCTGAGGAGAGGATCATGAAGCACCGACTTCGAGAGCTGAATCAGGCTCAAGCTTTACGGAAAGAGGAGAGAAAGCTCATCAAGAAGGATCTTAAGAAAGGCAGACGCAAACATTGACCGGTAATATAATCTTTTGAGTTCATGGAATAATAGAATTTACAGAATAGATTATCAATGCTAGTTATTTGACTTGATATGCAGTAATGAAGAAAGTTGAAAAAGGACTTGGAGTCTTGAGAGCCTCAACTATTACCAGAATAGCAGGGCGGTGAGAAGTAGTAGAAAACTCTTTTGAGGTGTGGCAGATATAGCCGGTGAGGTTGAAATTAGTACAGGAAGCACTTCAGGTGAAGTGTGACGAGAGTAAATCTTGTAAAGTCAGGTGCGCGGGGAGTGAATTGCGTCCTCTTGAAACATGTCCAACTCCTCTTGAGTCAGTCCAAAAATGGCAAAAATTTACTCCCCCTTTACGATATACTAATGGCGAAATATCACAGACAACTCTCGCCTTAATTTTGTTCTTTACTATTTCGCAAGTTTTTTTTAAAAATAGATTATCGCGAAATAAAGAATTGTCAGGAAATGTTTGCTTGGTCTCTAGGAAGGTTCAACAATCGCTCTTGCTCGTAGCTGGGGCACTAAATTTGGATTTGCCTATAAAGCTGCCTTTAGTCGCAAGTATAGTTTTATAACGTGCATCTTGGTACAGAGCACTTTTGACCTCCCTTGGCTTTTGATCGCTAGAGCTAGGTGTCATAGAGCCGGCTTCCGATTGTTTACTACGGAGGAGGATAACGATTTCTTTTTTTACAAGTAGGTGGCTAATATTATCCTCTAGCTCTCAATATTTCTCAAGCCAGCTATCCTTTTCGAAATCTTTCCTAGTTTAATTGTCTTAGTCGAAGTATTCCTTGGGCCACCCTTCTGTCAGTTGAGCTGAGTGTGGGCGAAATATAAGGGCATTTTTAGGAGCTAGCAGATATCTAAGGAGCTGAAATACAAGGAGGGGGAAGAGCTCTCTTATACTACAAAAGAGGGGAAAATACAGGCTATACTCGATTAGGCAGTTCCAATCAACACCTTCCTTCTCAATCCAATGCGAGATTAACGTCCGTCCCTGCGTCGAGAGACGCACCCCGTGACGAGACAAACCATCGGTACTTTGAATTCAATTAATCCTCAATTTGTGAATCCATTAAAAATTCCTGTATTTTTGTGTCAGTTATATTGTGTAACCACTTCTAAATAGTCTAAACCCTACTCTGAAAATTACAATCGCGTCGTCGCTGTCGCGCCTAAATACAGAGGGCGTCAATTTATAGTAAAATGGGACCCCTCGACCTACAGCACCACCACAAGCTCTTTGCGCCTTTCAAACTCATAGAACAGTTTGATTTGGGTTTCCAAGCCTCGCCACGATGCTGAAAAATCATTGTTAGCCTTATGGTGACCAGGGAGTGCTGTATCATGCGACGTCGCCACATGGGTTGATACCTCTAATCCAAGCGATCAAGGGTCCCTGGTCATGGTTACGGTAATTAACTTAAGTTAACTTAACTTACAGCGTATTTATCTTACGTAATCAAGGCTGTGGCTACCACCTGAGCGTGTGGCTGAGTGTGGAGGACTACTACCGAAAAATTCCGTTTTCCCGATATAAGGTTATTGGAGCCTGAGGATACAGGTTCAGACAAATCCCCCCTCTCATTCTTCGGTGGACCCGATCATGTGACTTGACTCTCCTGGTTGGGAGACCTACTACTACTGTAAGATTGCTTTAACATGAATTTGAAGAGCAATAACAGAATATATTTCTTCGTATAGAGATAGTAATGTTAGAGAGTATATGAGGATTAAATTTGCAAGGGTTCCCGTGTTAGTAGGAGCAAAATCAGTGTTGAAAAAACGACGCTGTGACTTGAAAATCCAACCTTCACCACTTCGGAATAATTCTCTGCGGAGACATCGCGCACCTTCTCCGCTGGTTTCTCGGTATCTGGCTGTATTTGATTATGGTTCTCTTCAATACTTCGCTTGCCAAACGATTGCCGTGAATCCTCCACAGTGAAAGAATTTGGCTCCCCCATGATACTTCATACTCGCCCCATTAAAGACGGGTAGTGCTGGAGTTTCGTCCTCGGCAATTCTCTCGGTATGGTGCACATGCACGTAGTTGTGGTGAGGGAAGTGTGCATAGTTTATTATTGGCCGCCAGGTTTTTACATGCTGCTGAGGTGGAAAGAAGTCTCGAGCAGGCACAGGAATAGGAGCCTCATGGTATCATCCCCATTTTTGTCGATAATAATAATGTTTCGGAATGGAAAGCTTGGTATACAGAGACACATGGTTGTAATAGTGCTGGTCTAGAGGATTCCTTTTGCTGCAATGGGATATCGATGTCTACCAAACCCGGGGTGCAACATTGATTTATGGACATCAGACAATGACAATATAAAGCCAAGAAAAACAAAATTTAACTCGCAATTCCTGGAATCTGGAAGTGGAAGTCCTCGTCCGGAATCCTTGAATCCCAAGATTCCGACAACCAGGTCTTCAACATGCTTGAGATTCAGGAACTGGAATGAATATCCCCAAAATAGCTACTTTTCTCGATCTTAGTAATTAGGGATCTTCCGCAGCGGCGCAGCTGTCGCCTCTGGGAAAAACAATAAGAGAGCTGGACAGCTTGGCTTCCTCGAAACAGCGAACCCACCCATAAAAAACATCCAAATCCGGCATGATAGTCATTCAAACCATTACGTAGATGTCATTTGCCTGTCGTGTAAGCGCGAAGCACCTCGCGGCCCCCGCCCATGGACATGTGACATGGTCTGCGTTCATGTCTTTGGAATGTGGCGCTTCTTGCGGATCGGCTTCGAGGCCGAGAAACTGAAGGCAGCGTTCTGTATCAAATGCAAAGAAGCCGAGGCACTGATATGTTTTGGGTGGTGGTGCGGCTGTTAATGCTTCGTAAATTGTTAGGTCAGTCAACGCATTTTGCCTGAAACCCAATCACGTGCGTGCTCTGCGCTGAGGCGAACGACATCTAGCCTTGACAATGTGCGGTGCAATATTCGACCGCGCCGAGCTTGCTTCGAGGTCTTAGCGCCTTACTGTTCGCCTGGCCTCTGACATAATCATTCAATAACAATGTCAAACTTATCGATGTCTTTTTCCTTATCGTATGTTCCCTGGGGTGCTTCACCGTCCATTATGCCATGGATGTATGCCTCTCCAACGAGCTTCCAATTTGCGCGTGACACGCGAAGTATCAGCGGGAATTGACAGCCATCGATGATAAAGATAATATCATCCTTCTCTGTATCAGCTGGGCCAAGACCGATAAAGCCCTTGCAAGTTTCGAAAAGACATCGATGTATAGTCGCGTCCCTTATTGAAGTCTGAATCGTATCGAACAAACGTCTATTCTCTCCATAAGGAGGTATCTCGACAGACACATCCCGTTTGCCTAATGCCGGATCGCTTGTATAGCCATGTGATGTTCCTGCACCAGGGTCTTCTGTGTCAGCACACACAGTGTGAGCGAGGGCGTCATGCCAGGAACATCCTGTTTTATATCGAGACCATTGGATGAGAGTGCGAGCTTTCCAATCGTGTTCCACGTCATCGTCTGCGTCTTTCGAAGTAGTGCGAGTCATTGCTTTCGAGTAGACCATGTCGTAGATAATGCCCCGAACGTGTAACAGTCCCTGTACCCGGTCGATATGGCCGTGGAATTTGGTCTCTGTACTGGCTTGATATAGCGGCTCATGTTCTCCGGTTTGAGAGAGACGGTATCGCCGGAACGCTTTTGCTTGCCCGCTAGACGTCCAGTCTGGCACCCATGTTGGGACAAATACATTTCTTGTACCTCCACTGAGGCCCAAGACGTTGAGATTCTGATCTTGATGAATCATGTATTCTGCAACCGATATGAATAAATCCCTCGCCGGTAAGTCATAACTAGGAGTAAACACTTCGGCAGCGCTTTCAATAGTGAGAGGCATAAGCGCGTAAATTTTGTCTCTTGGATCACTTGCCCTCATGAGCGAAGTATAGGGAAGCACCGAATACGGGTCTATCCTTACATTCTCGTCTCTCCGACGCTTCTTGATGGCCGATATCATTCGAAGAACCTCAGCAGATTCATCGTGTAGCATTCCAGGTCTGCCGTCCCATACTGCATAAACCAGTAAAAAGGTCGCCGCACTTATGAATTTGTCGAGCTGCTCGAAGAACGGCCCGCACCATATCACTGTTGCGTCGGCCGATTTTGCTGCTGTGGCCTCTTGTATGATCCAGACCCTACGCCAATACTCACGCGAGGTTAGTGTTAGAAGTCCCCGGATCTTCCTGTTTCGCTCTTCAGGAATAATCTTCGCTGACTCCTCTTTGACGCGTTCTAACCACTCCTTGTTAGGCGTAGCTTCCCAGCTTCTGCTCTGCTCAGTACTAGCCCCAGAGGCAATCTCTTGGCTACCATGACTTTGCTCGGCTGAGTCTTTCCCAAAAGCTTTGGTATCCTTACCCCAGTCGGCAAGCATCTCGAAGCCATACTTTGTCTCTTCTTGCTCATGTCCTAGCCATATAATGGTCTTCTCGGCTTGCTCATAGATTTGCTTCATAGACCTGACTTGTTCGCTCTTCTCCCGATTGTCTTTTTGGTTAATGCAAACGGAGTCCACCCATAGATAGCCTCCGCGCCAACCAACGGCATCACGAGTATGGCGAATGGCCTGTCGTAGGAAGGAGTTGAGATTGGGAGTGATTGCAAACCACCGACCGTTAACGATAATCCACACGTTAGGTTCTTGGCCACCCCAAGTGTACGACAACGCCGAGTAGCTTGGGGCTTTGTTGCGCGAGAAGACTCGCAGTTGACACGTAAGAGGACCAGGCTGACTGTTAGTTGCACCTAGTCCTAATAGGCGAATTTCGCCTGTCTGGATCGATGTGTATTCGAAAGCTTGGCGAGAAAATTCGTCCATTATATTAACCCACGGTCCTGGAAGTGAAACTGGAGACGGATTTGGCAGATATATCTTAGATTAAATGTCGAGATTTGGGCACGCCAATAGGAACGCCTTGCGCCAGTACTTGTCCATAGTAGCCTACCTGTCGTGATAATGATGTGAGAGACAAAGACACGAGTGCATGGGCAACAGCGCACTGCCAGGCACGTGCCTGTGGAAGGTTCGAGAAACCTGCTGTGATACGCCACACTCGTGACCAAGTTTACCAATAGTGGCTAAGTAAAATATAACGAGTCAAGGCTTTAATACAGTATAATGTAATCATGCTAGTTTAGGCTAATGCACATTAATAACCACTAAATCCTGCAGCTAAAACATGTGGCGTGTCACCCCTCTCGCACGGAGAAACTCCCGGACTTGATTATTTTCCTCTCCAGGTGCCTTCAAAACTTGGAGATATATTCTTTCCTTATAGAACCTTTCCCTAAGTGCTCCGAGCTTTGAAGAAACTCTAATAGTCGTAATTAAGCAGCGGGGGATAGCTAAAACGGCAATCGATAGCGTCAACGAAATGATCGACAGCATAATCAACTGTAGTAATTTTTCTCGTTGCAGACTAGTTTCCTGGGGGAGAAATAGCTGAAAATCAGTGACATATTAATCACAAATTTGTAGACTTACGAGAAAAAGACTTGATTTGTCTCGCCACGGGGTGCGTCTCTCGACGCAGGGACTGACGTTAGATTAATCTTATTATCAGTGACACCGTCCGCCGCTAGCTGGCCAGATATATCCTCAACCGAGCCTACAACAGATGTTCGTGGTCGTTTCAAAGGCATTTGGGTGGAGCGCGAACGGGTAGCCCACGTTGTCTGGCAGATCCAGACGATCATGATGAAAAACCTATTTGCAATTTCAGGCCGTAAACAAAGTGGTAGTCTCTCCCCCATCTTGCTCCTTCCTATCATACAAGACGTCCGTTGCGACAATGCTACAGTATTATAATATCACGCTGTCGGTCCAATGATCCTCCATAACTCAAAACCATGCCCCTATCTGCCTTTCTTTCAACCAAAATTTCTCCAGCCAATGTTCCTTCATAGCTCAATCGTCATCAAAGATCTGATACGTATTATTCAAAATCGTATCAATGACCCTAACTTGCCAACCCGCATCCTGGATGTTCGGCCCAGTATTCGCTCCCATAAGCGTAGGTCCGAACACAATGGCGAGATTCGAAGCGTTCATCCGATTGGAGGAAGAGGCTTCTTGGACGCGGTTGAGATGCAGTGTTAAGGCGCGGAGAGTGGCGTAGTTGGGATCCGGAAGGCTGTTGATGATGGCGTGAAGAGAATCGCGGCGGACTATATCATCCTCGTGTTCTGGAGGGCTGTTAGTGTCTTCTAGGGACGGGGCGGGGGAGAAACGTACTGGCTGCTTCAATGAATTCGTGGTAATGTTCCGCTGTCAAGAGAGGATCAGGAAGTTCACGGAAGAATTGCTTGAGCAATCCCGCAACGCTGTTCACGTCGTGGAAAAAGTTTTCTGGGTTGCGGAAATCAACTTTGGTGGAATCTAACACCCGTTAGTTTCAAACTTGCATAAAGATGGGCAGACTTACCATTATCGAACATGGCCTTGATTTTGGTCACGTGTGAAGACGTTCCCGATAATCTGTATATACCCTCAACTTCCAATCCGAAGAGATCCACAGCTTGAATGCACTGGTAGACAACCATGGGGACTGCTGAACCATCTCGCTCAAAAAGTTGTTCCAAGCTGAGGCCAAAAACTGGCTTTAGAGGAGGTAGTTGACTGGCAGAAGGATTTGCTGTGACTGGTGATTGCGTATGTAATGGTTGAGCGGGCTGATGCTGTGGAAGCATAGGTGGAGGTGTTTGGGAGGTCTGAAATGGAAGTGTCGAGATCTGTGGAGGGCCGCTAGAGCTGATAGATCCGGAGTTATATGATCCATGACTTGGTGGGGGTCCTCTCGGAGGTCCGCCCATCGATCCTCCCATTGCTGGTCCCCCAATCGCTCCGCCCATTGCTGCACCTCCCATTGCACCCATCAGTCCCATAGAGCCAGTACGTCCATTATTGTACTGCTGCGCCGGTGGACCTTGACTGAAGCTTGGACCCTGGCTGAAGCTTCTCTCGTGTGATTGCATAGTGGGAGGAGGGCCTTGATTGTTGAATGGCTGGCTCATGTGAGTCTGATGAGGAGACTGGGTAGGGCCAGAGGCGAACCCCTGCGGAGCAACTAGGCGGTTGGGAGAGGAGTAGGACGCTGTTGGATCTGATTGGCGCTGGGGAGGAGGAGCAGCGGGCTGCTGTGTGGTGTTGAGGACCTAAAGTTCAGATCAGCCATGGTCGGACTACAATCATCTATGCTACTTACAGCATTGCGCTCGTATTTGATGTCTGAAGATCTAGGAGGGACTTTGCTTCCATAACTGCTAATATAATTGCTGAAGTCCTTTTCATTGTCGATAGCGTAGACAACCTCACGGAGACTGCGGGGTTGGTTCATTTCCTCGTTTCCTTTGATAGGGCTAATGTTCAAGCCGTTGCTCAACAAAAGCTTCTCATTGAACGACGCTAGACACTAATTAGCACACTTTACTCTCATTCAAGCTGCCTACTTACCAAATTTCTGCATCTGCAATGTCAGAGCAGAGTCGCATTCCTTGATCAAGTCCTCCACTGCCTTGACCGCTTCAGGTCGCAATTTGGTCCAAAGTTCTGCTCGCTGGCTTTGCGCGACCTGCACCTTCTGGTAGTAGTCTGCATCTGCTGCTTGCACCTTTCGAAGGAGGTCTTCTTCGTGTTGCGCGGCAGACTTGGGCCCTTTGAGACCGAACTTCTTTCCTGCTTGCCTATCTCCCGTCCTAGCTCTATCATAATCGTCGGCCAAAGAGTCGTACTTTGCCTTGGATTTCCTCATAGCAGCCTCAGTATCCGCCACACGCTGCTCCGCTGCCAATCCAGTTGTCTTCCAATGTTTTCGGTTTCGTTCTAGGTTGGCGACCAAGTCCAGTAGATCTTCGTGCATCTGATGCAAAGAAATTGCAAATTGTGCTCCATTGTCTGCCATTCGCTCGTGTATCATCGTAACCTCTTCGTAGGATTGTAGGAATGTGCCATGTCGATTCTCTGGTCTTCGAATACTCTCGGCAGTGATTCTGCAAAGCTTCTTGAGCCCATTTGAATGCTCCTCCTCCAATGTAGATCTCCTCTTGAGGAAAAGCGCAAACTCCTGTATGAGACCAGCCGTTAGTCCCATTCAAATGCGGGGATAACAGCTATTCCTTACCTTCGCAGATGCTATGCTTTGCTTGAGACGATTCAATAGGGTTTGTACACCGATCTATGGGCCACTTGTTAGCTCCCAAAGCTCCAACCCCTTCGCGCTGGCTTCTCACCTCGGAATTGATCACATCATGGACAACTCTCCCATTCGGGTCAACCTGAGCTGGCGGAGGCCCTGTTGTAGAAGCGGCAGATTCGCCATTGATAGGAGAAACGTCATCGCCATTTGGATTTGGAGTTGCACCCAGCGACATGCTTCCAGTTCTCTCGTGCTGTGTACCTGGGAACTCGGACGGCTCTGAGAGCAATCTGTCGGGATTGTTGTCTTCGTCCATCTTGGCTCTTAGTTGTTATTGTTGTCCTCCTCTACCGTTTGCATTTGAGGGTGTTTGATCGTCGTCGAGACTCGGCTTCAAGGAGATCAGCTCAGTCTGTGGTGTTGATGATGCGAGCCTGGGTTTCGCGGGGTTTAGCTCGGAAGGGCAATGGATAAAATGGAAGTCGAAACTGTCCGGGTTTATGCGACAATGTCGGCGTTGTTCTCTCCCATCTTAATTTGCCTCAGAGAGTCTTAATTATCAAAGTTCTCTGAATCGTTCGCTGTGCAGTTCCTTGTAAATAGAGTTGCGTGTTCCTGCGTATGCGGCGAAAGTAGCGATCTACAGTGGGTTAAGGTTTTCGACTGCTGCACCTTTCTCCCTGCGCAGCCTCGAAACAGACAAAGTGAAGGAACCGTCAAGCTAAAAGAGCGCAAGTTCGCTTCATTCACTGTCACGAGATGGACGAATCAGTACTTCGTCGGCATCCGAGGTATCGTCTTCGTCTGGTCTTTTTACCCCTGCTGAATGAGCAACACATGGAACAGCTGAACACCGCAGGGGCTACAAGATCAAGCTCATCCAGGCCAACAACACTGCACGGCACAGACAGAGGAGGTTTTAGTTATGTCATTCCGTTGCTCAACCGAGCTTCTGCAGTAAATGTTATTGGTTGTGCAAGCAGGCATGTCTACTATTTTGAAACGCGGGGGGGAGGCGCCAGTGCAGCCAGAGGACGGTGGTGTGGCAGCGTTAGAGAGACTCCATCTATGGCATTTGGTCTTTTTGGAACTTGAACGAAGCTGGATTCCGGATCAACTTTCTACTCAGCTGGTTGTTACATAATCACCTCCTCTCTAGCTCTTGTCAGAATATCAGCCAAAGAGTTTTGGTTCTGGGTTGAGCGGCTGACAGGTAGTGCCTATTCCCCTGCTGAGCTCGATCTGAAGAGGGGTTTCCAACAATTTGATTCTCAAATTAGCCAAAGTCAAGAGGATTTGAAAGGAGATGAGGGTTCAATTTGAAGACATTTTAATGATAATGAGTGTGGTTTGGGCTTCAGAAGACCCCGAGGCCCAATACGACTATCAAACAGTCAATTCTCCATGCCCCCCGCATTCCATCACTGCACCAGATGTTCGCAAATCCGAAGGACTGCTAGCTAAAGCCTTCGCCGTTTAGCAAGCAACAGAATTCTTCGCAAGACATGCGAAGGTGCTTTCCTCAGCCGCGTTGCGCTTCTCGTAGCATTTTGCTTAATTAGTTCATTATTTTTTGTTTTGGTTTTGTTTTTCGGGGGTGGGGGAGAGGGGGGGTCATAATATGAAGTTACTGAGACTTCTCTGCAGGTCCAGAAATTGCATCTTACGTCGGGATTGTAGCAAGCAAGCTAGAATTTAGTCAGCAAAGGAATGATAGGCGGATTGAGTCACTCACTTCTGTGTCGGGGGCGGCGCTCTCCACCAATAATTCGAGGGCCTCGTGCCTGACTCTCGGCCTCGATTGGGTTGGTAATAGCGGGAGCAACGAGTGCAGAGGATGCCATAAAGGCAAGAACCAAAATGTGGAGGGAGAAACGCATCATAATTGGTTTAATGTTTGGTGAAGTAGTATATTGTTATGGAAGATGGATGTTCTAGATAATAGGATACCTAAGACTGCATTTTGAGAGGTATTTATGCTTTACGGATAGTACGCGTTTGAAATATTGTTTCTCCTTGGATATGAATCTTCCAGAAAGGAGGTCATCGAAAGCCTGTATCTTACTATGTCGTCTGAGAGGCTTCCTATTTGACAAGTCCAAGCTCCTTTACAGTTTGCTTGACAACAGACACGCATCAAAACCTCTTGATCGAAGCTGCGATGTTTCAAGTCATCTTATTGCTCGCAGCCTCCCATTTTACTTCGCTTCAACAAGCAAGAGAACATGGCCCCAACCTCCTCCAACTGAAGTCCAAGGCCATATCGTTGATAGGCACCGCACTTACGGCGGAAGGCCCAAGTGATCAGCTGATTGGCGCTGTTACCAAGATGGCGGGCTACGAGGCTATGTTTGGAGACCAAACGTCATATGAAAGCCATATGAAAGGATTGATGAAAATGATGCACCTCAGAGACGGCTTTTCCGAGCTGGGACTGAATGGCATGTTGGCAAGGATCTGCATATGGATTGACTGCAACTCTGCTCTTCTCCATAAATCCCCTCTCCATTTCACCTCTGTACCTGATTATCTCTCGACGCAAGTTAATCCAAGCGGGTTCCTGGCGTTCTTTGATTAGTCAACCCAGTTTAACAGAATACATGAGTTAGGAACTGAGTGTTACTCGGAGCATAGTCGAGAGTATATCTAAATATGGAGTGAGTCAACGTTCAAAAGTTATGCGTTCACTTTGTTAGATATACTTGTGACCACAAACCGCATAAATTGCTCAACCTAATGCTTCTCGGTCACTCCGCTTCCAATAAGCGTCTCCGTCGTGCAGATATGTACCCATGTTCCATTATGACTTTGGGAGAGTTCCTCCAGGAACTTTCCCTCTTCAACTGTCAATACATTGCTTCCAGGCCCAAGCAATTGCTCATGCGCTCAATACATGGAGCCCGACCTCTGAGCTACCAACTCTTTGACAGTACTACGAGGGACTCACGTGACTCACCGACAAGTCCTTTCCCTCGCCAATTCTCAACTCTGCCAATGACCTTCACATCAGTCTTGTTCAGTCCAGTAGGATGCGATACCGAGCGAGCGCATGTTCCGGCAGTTGATCCAAGTGTCGTCTGAATATCTTATACCAATTAATGCTCTTCAAGATTGGCCTTACTGTTGTGAGGTGGACACAGTGGGACTGGCTTAAGAACTATACATGGCTCGGTAGAAACTCCGCCTGCACCGGCAAGAGAGAGTACGCCTCAGGAATATCCATTGAACAAAAAAAAAGGGTAGTTTTGGGTTCAGTTCCGTAGTTTCTAAAGTGTGAAGAAAGGCTGGGATGTGCAGCGGAACTTTTTTTATCTGCTTCCCGAGCACCTCCGGATTACTTGTCCGTCCCGAGCCGCAGAACCCATGCCTGGGCTCACAAGGCTCTGTAGAGAAGTCTGCATGAATCATGAGCAGTCTGAAGACTAGCGCTCATATGAACATCTCTTGAACTGATTACCAAGAAAGCACAGAATTGCAGGCTTCAGACGTCGGAGTATTTTTCTGCTGCAAATCCGAGCGGAGTTCAAATTACCGCTTCAGTTAAGGGAGCATAAAAGAGGACTGACCAGAAACTTATGAAAGAAATCAGCCCACTCCCCCAATCTCCAATCGTTCATCTCCTAGACAGCATACATCACCAGACGAGAGGGAAAGGATACAATTCCCGTGACGTTAAGATCAAAGGGAGGAAGACACTTTGTGCAGCAGTGATGGCAACAATAAAGAATGTTGTTTTGATAGGGGTACGTGAGCCACATCTACTCATCACTAACTCCACGCGGAAAAGTATTGACTAGTCTCAACTAGGCTGGCGGCGTATGGAATCGACTCCACTCAAATCCCTCATGGAGACTGGTGAATTCATTGTTACAGTAATCTCACGCCCGCCAAGCAATGCTATCCGCCGAAGTCAGATCCTTGAAAGTCGATCTTGGTTCAATTGACGCCATGACAAAGGCACTGAAGGACAAGACGCCGTCGTTGCAAACCTGGGAATCGCCGGAATACCTTTCCAGATCCAGATAATCGACGCTGCAATCGCAGCGAAAGTCAAGCTCTTCCTCCCATCGGAATTCGGCTGTGATGATACGATCGACAAGGTCCGACTCATTCCTCCTTACCATGGTAAGGCGGACGTCCAGGATTACCTGATTCGAAAAGCCGCTTAAGGGACCATCTGATACTCGCTTGATTTGTGTCTGGGTACGGGTTTCTTCTGTGACCTGAAGGGACATACAGCTGAACTGTATGACAGCGGCGACAACCTTTTCAGCACTACCCGGATTTCTATCGTGGGGAAAGCTGTTGTTGGCATCCTCCAGAACCATCGAGAGACGAAAAACAGAACTTGTTTTGTCCAGGATGGCGCTATTTCACAAAAGCTTCTTCTGGAAATCGCGGAGGAGGCGACAGGACAGAAATTTGAGACCCGAGTCGTTCAGATTGCAGAGTTGGAGTGCCAGGCGTACGAGGAGATGAGGAAGGAGCATCCAGATCCGATGAATTAGCTGAGATTTATCAAGAGGGCTGTCTGGGGTAGCGGACTGGGTGGAAGATTTGAAAGCTCTGACAATGAGCTCTTGGGAATCCAGGAGATGACGAGAGCTGAGATCAAAGCCTTGGTCGAGACAATGACTCAATAACTTCGAGGCATTGGTGCTGGTGCCTCTAGCTAGTCGCTCAAATTAAATAGAGGCTAATTCTTAGGGTTATATTTTCCAACTGGCTGTTCCTGGAGTGATCTAATTGTGAGCTGACTGGCGAAGAACAAATAGCCAGGATATTTCTTGACTGTTGAACCAAAGTTGCGATATCCAAGGACTCGTGTAGCAGTTATCAATCCTCAGGCATTGACACATCTTGAGTGCAGAGCACATCGAGATGGCTCCCACAACCAAGGACCCACTGAGCCTGGGTATTGATTGTTCTCAACGTTCATTTCCATGTGCACATCGCCAAACAGGTCATACCAAGCTTCCCAGGTGGTATCGGTGCTATCCGTTCCACTGGTTATTTGATCTGGTAGGTTCGAGGTCTTGGTGTCCCAAAAAATTGCTTCGGCTGTAGATGATCGTCTGATTGAGCTCTATATGCCGCTTCTTCATCTTCTACGAGCTCAGTCATATAATGACCTGCATCTGTGGTGCCACATAATACGGTATTGGATTCTGTCTGGTCTCCTGACAAGGATGACAAATTTGGGTCTTCGGAGGTAACTCTCGATCTTCCCCGAAGATTGTTATCAAGGATAACTGCATCGACAGCAAGCTCGGGGCGATGACACCGTTGCTTATTTGTGACTTCCTGACCTCATTTGCTTTCAGCATTAATTTCCTAATTGGTGCCCCTAAAGGGGCTTTTGGCAAAATGGAACCTGGGAGAGCAATGAGTTAGCAATTGCTCAAACCAAAAGAGCGATTTGCTGTGACAATGGGTTGAGAGTGACATGTGCTTCAACTGAGGAACATCCATGAAGTGTGAACAATAAGAGTTGCCTGAGAGGCTTACCGCATCACTACCACTATCCCAAAGTTTGTCAATCGCCGCCCAAGCACGGCGAGTGATCTGAGATGCTGGAAGAATGCAGAGCAGTGCAAGTATAAATGCAGCGGCATGCCATTGTAAATGAGTGCGAAATAGCCAGGCCCATTTCTTCGCTCCTAGTTCCGTGTTAATAATGTGACATCTTCAACCATTTCGATACTGGATAAGAGGAGTCGAGCTGCAACAGCCGCCGACATAGATGTCATGCCTTCAGGTTGATGGAATAAATGGAAAAGATCAAGCCATATCTTCCCCACGACTATTTTTGCGACTTTTGTCGTGATCCAAGAACGCATATCAGACGGATCGCAATGTCTTAGGTAAGTGTTGTTTAGACGACGTTCGCATTCTTCCAATAGCTCCTTCTTCTTGATGAAAGTTAGATCAGATCCTATCGATGGTGTTGATAAAGGCTGTGGGTTGATTTCTTGCATCCGTTGGGCCGTTGTTAAAAACTCATAGCTTATAAAGGTAAGGGTTGCGTCCGTGCAGCCCAGCCGTTGCTCTGGGGCCCGATCACTATTTTGGTCGAAGTCTGTGTCATATATATTGAGAGGAGGTTTCGTATCGAAGCAGTGGACAGAAATCGTTATACTCCAGCCCAAGTCCTCCGAGGCACGCATGTCTAGCATATATATCGGCCACCAAAGACGCCGCCGCAGCTCAGTTTCAAATGGAGAAAGGCCAAATGCCTCTCCTCGCAGTGCAGGCCTAAGGATTGGGCAATTCGTAAACAAAGACCAGTCAAGGACCAAAACCTCTGAGGTTTCTTGGAACTACGGATACCAATAAGAAACAAAACAAGAGCTTGGAGGGTGCTAAGCTCTTGTGCTTTGAGGAAGTCTGCGCTCGTAAGGGTCTTCTGCGTAACATTTTTGAAGCGGGTGACTAGAACACTTTTCTCTTCCGCAAAGTGTTGTCTAACTTCGTCGTCCGACAAGGAAACGATAGCAGCATGATATATCGCAAACAGCAAGGCTTGCGTGCTTTTACTATGTGCGAAATTTCATTTCTTGCACTTTGGATAACTCGTTCCATGCTTGGGACGTGTAACATGCACGTGATCGGGTGGATATTCTCGACAAACACCTCCCAAAGATAAGATATCGAATCGGTCGAGGGATGAAGGAGGTAAATTGCTATTTAAACCCGAGTCAACGAACGAACTGTAGGGGACCTGGATTCAAAGGCTGAAATTCCGACCCCACGATGGCGGAGATACATCTGACCCTTGTATGTCGTCTTCGTGGCTCAGAATTTCATGTATGTCTTCAATCTAAGAGAATGGTAAGCAGATCAGAAGAGGTTAGAAGACTTGGATCGCACTCCCTTCTTCGCTAAGACTAACCCAGAATCTGTCGCTCACGTAGCGGCTCTTGCCCTGGTTCAGTAATAGACGTGAAATGCCGCCTTTCAATGAGCGATTGGAAGTATTGAATGCCTTTCGCTCGCTTTCATCGTCCACTCAAACCTCTCTGAGATCTGAGCAGCGGAAGAGGAGGATACGTCGGGCCCAGGCTGCGAATCTCCACATCTTAGAAGCTCCACAGTACGCTCCAACTTCTGTAATCGTTCAAGAAGAAACAGCTCCCTCCCATTTATGTCGTTGTGGGATGACCTATGCGGGGACGGTACGACACAAGGAAGTTTGGCTTTGATGCAACTCGAGCATGGAGGTTTTCTGTCGCATTTTGATCTTTGGACGGTAGCATTCCGTGCAGGTTCGAGTTTTTGTGCAGGGGTAGCTGAAGCCGATGAATCCACATTGGTCGAAGGCATCTTTCAGAGATTGACAAATTTCGCTTTCGAAATAAGTTGAATGGCCAGCCTAGCGTAAAGAGAAACGGAGGGGGAGCGGGAGAAAATAACACTGAGGGGCTGACATCGTCCGCCTAGCTCACTTTGTCAGAAGGCCCAGCATGCTTATGCTTGTGGTTGTTGCGGGAAATACCTTTAAGCTGCTTACAAGTCGTGCGAATAAAGTTATGGGGGTTGGTTGAGGCCAAGCGTTGGTATAAGGGTCACCATAGCGGCATGTGGTGTCGGGTTTGATGTCCGCTTTTCCGCCAGAGCTAGGTAACTTCTCGATCGTGAGGAATTGTGTCTTATTAAAACAGTCATCCTAACACACACCCACGACGCGACCGATCTCTCCCCAAGATAGGTACGTACAGGCATTTTGGTATGCAGTGCCGCATTAAGGCGCTCCCGAGTCGCTTTATCCTGTATAAGGTACAATGGAGAGCCCCTGTCGGTGAAGCGATCAGGGGCACCCTCCCTTCGTTTCAGCCACTTGCCGTGCCACATTCTGGGTTTTCTGAAAGTGCTGCTCGACTCGAGACTACGAGCATCTTTTAATACTGACCCGCTTGATACGGCTGAAGCCTCGATATCAAAATTCTTTAACTAATAAAATGGGCTGAATCTTTGACGAGGAGTACAATGTCGCCAAATCTTTGTGAGGTCTGCCTAAGATTCGACGTCCGGGAATTGATGCAGCGTTCCCAAGCGCAAAAATCGACACCCGTCAAGACCAGACTGACTGGACTTCTCGACGCAGATCCTGAGTGGAAAAGAGGAATACTCGATTTCTTCTGGCACCAGAAAACTCTTCATGACCTGAAAGAATCGTCCAAACATGGTTGTCAGCTTTGCAACTTGATCTGGGAGTCGTGGTCGAAGAGTGGCCCAGCTTGCTCTCCCGCGCATGATGGGATTGACAGCGCTGAACAAGGCCAGCTGTTCATCGGGACCAGCGGCTTTAATATCTCCAAAAGCGAAATACCTAGCGTCATTGTCGCACAAAGGCCCGTCGGCCAGTCGCCTCGGACGCTGTGTAATTCGGGTGTCTTCGTCGAAGCAAGTGAGTAGAGACTCGTGATAACAATTGTGGCCAAACGCTGACATTGCGATTGTCTTGGTTCCGTCCCTGCAAAAGAATGTATTTATGTCGGTAAAGTCATTTCCCCTAACTCAAGCTTCAGAGATTGTGCAGCGAATGCTACGCAGTGGCTCGAAGATTGCGTCAAGAACCACCAGTATTGCGGTCTTAGAAAGTCACTCCGCAGTCCTACTCGCCCTCTCGACATTGGAACTGAAGCTTCAGATTCGGTTCCGTTCCTTGAACTCAACCCTCCACGAAACATTGTCTTTATGCTGCGCTCAGCTATTGTTGGGGCGGGGATTCAAGCTTTGTGTTGAATCAGAAATCACTTAGAGACTTTACTTAAGGAATCCCATTGGAGAAATCTCCTGCAACGCTCAGGGACGCCATTTACGTCGCTCAAAACCCGAGATTCAAACACATTTGGATCGACGCTCTGTGCATTTCCTAAGATTCTCCGTCTGATTGGAAGGCCGAGGCAGCAAGAATGCGGGATGGCTACTCAGGTGCTGCGGTGACAATTATCGCGGCTGAATCAGTTTCGTCAACCGCCGGGATATTCGCAGAGCGTGTTGCCGCAAACAAAGTGACTTCTGCTGAATTACTTTGGGGGCATCGAGCAAGGAGACAGTCTATCTTCGCCTCAGTTCCCAAACCTCGCCCGACAATGCATATTCGAACCCTCTCCAAACCCGAGGGTGGACTCTGCAGGAAGGTTTACTTTCTCCGCGGACAGTGTCATACTGCAAAGATCAAATGATCTGGGAATGTGCGACTCACCGGACTGACGAAAGCGGCCA
Organism: Gamarada debralockiae; assembly: GCA_002803225.1. NCBI lineage: Eukaryota > Fungi > Ascomycota > Leotiomycetes > Helotiales > Hyphodiscaceae > Gamarada > Gamarada debralockiae. The sequence continues at coordinate 16,532 of NXFV01000766.1, read as the reverse complement.
TACGATTTTACTTGACCACAAGTTCGATAGCAAGGATTTCTTCCACAACAAGAGTCGCAGGAGTAGGCCAAAACTTACATACCAAGATCTCATATTTCGTCCTTGCACTTACTTCTCCAGACTGGACAAACAAGAGTGAGGATTGGCTGGTATGCAGGTTACCTCACTAGCTCGGGTATCAATATGCAAGACTATCTAGGATTAAATCCCTACACACGGTGGTTCGAAATCATTTGAGTATACCAAGAGGAAACTCATCAAAGACACCGATACTCTGCCAGCTCCAGCTGGTGTCGCTCGAGAATTTGCAACAATAACCAGAGATTCCTATTGTGCTGGAATGTGACTATCGGGAATTCTTCAAAGTCTTGTTGGTTAGGCAAGCTGCGATGAAAGAGGGCGTGAAATTTACGAGCTGCCGAATTTCGATTTGACAAAACTAACAGCCTATCGCGCGCCATCGTGGTCTTGCGCGGGCATAAATGGAGGGCAAGTTGTTATGTATAACAATGCTATCGATACTCAACCCCTTCAGAGTGTTGCCGCTATCACCAAAATCCCACATCGAGCCACTCAACGTTGACCCATTCGGCCAGATCCGGTACGGCTACCTCGATATTAAAGGAGCATTGTTTACTCTTGGTGACCTCTGGAAAGGATACTGGCGGAATTTTGGCGATTCACGGGATAGAAAATTCCGAGACATACCTAACAGCCCTTCCACTGAAATTGAGAGTCCGTAGCCATGTCTACATGAGCTTGCGTTGAGTCATCTTAACAGAAGAAATGACGCCACCTTCGAGTTTGAACAACAGCACCTTTCTCACCCAAACCAATCTCTCGCTGCTTTGGTACTGGCACACACTGAAGGAATTCTTGATGAAGACGTAGGCAACCCTCAAGAGGCCATGGGGGGAGCCGTATACTTCCTGCTCCTGGAGTCAACGGGATGGAGTGAAGAATATCGCCGCATTGAAGTTTTCACAGTACAACGTCCGGCCTGGGAGGTGCAGCACTTGATCCGTCAACCACGCGGAAAGAAACGAGACACTGTGCAGATATTCCAGCAGAGAAATGGCAAACACTTGAAAGTGGATTCAGTACGTCAATGCTGGAGGCAAAAGCTTGGATGGAGATTTGCAAAGAACTTTCCTGGTAGGACAAAGATCCGAATCATTTGAATTGGGTTGAGTGAAGCTTCATTTAAACTCTTTGGATTCAGCTAAAGTCTCATCTCGACAATTACTGCCTTGCGCTATTCCCGAAATACAGAAAATCGCAGACGTCTCATACCCGGACCCTGAGCTTCCCCTCTTTCAGGATGGGCCATCTCCGTCTCGACCCTCCATTTCGTCCCAGTAAGTTCTCCAACTTCATCCCACATCTTCTTAAAGCTCTCTCTATTGTGCCTGAACATAGTTCGACTTTTGTTCGTGTTGTGCACTTTCTCTCCAGCTTCAAGGTTCCCAACTTGCCTACCCAACAACATCGAATTCTTCTTATCTCTAAGCAACTTCACAATTTGCTTACATATCTCAACTTGCTCTGCATAGCCAAAGAGGTGGAGGAATGATCCGGCGTAGATAATGTCGATATTTCCATACAAAGAGCTCAAAGTAGAGGGCGGATCGAAGATGTCAGCAGTGATAAACTTGCTTTTTAGCGTCTCCTTGTCCCGGAAGAGCTTATATCCCAAGTCGAAGAACTCTGGTCGCAAATCACAGCCATAGAGATGGTCTGTGGGAGCACCGTCAGCCGCGACTTTTCGCAACCTATGAATTCCTACAGTTAGCACTACTTGGTCAAGAGACAGAGACGAGCTACATGACAGGAATGAAGGCGATGTATCCCAACTCTTGAATCCTTCACTTCGTTAGAGCTCGTTGTCCCACACGCCAACAGAGGAATGACTGTCAAGAATGTACATACTCATGACCAAAGCAACAGCCCAAATCAAGAAAGTTCTCGTTGCCGGTCTTCAATCGCTCAAGTATGGTTTGATAGTCTGGAGAGGAAGCGATGGCTCTTCGTTTGTGTCAGTCATGGTTTATTGATCAGGATCTGAGAACGGTTTGATTGTTCCTAATTTTCAGGCGGCTCCAAACAGCATTTCTAGGAAATTGCAACCCGTTCGAAGCAAAAACACTCACAAATCCAGGAATCGAAAACCTCCAATGCATGGGTAGGGAAAGATGTCCCAGGCTTCATCGCGCTGTCGATGCATTATTGGTCACAGGCAGTCCGGAAATGAAAATATGGAACAGTAACATACAATCTTTGCAACGTGACTCTCCACCTCTTCTGGGGGAATTTTGCTGTAATTTTCCAGCAAATCTCGTGCAAGTACGCCGAGTTTGTGTCCGGCTTCTTGGGTGCTGTAAAGTTTTCGAAGTCAGCGTCTGCTTGATTTGAGACCAAGATGACAATAAAGTGGATTTCATAGTTCTCCTAATTACTTACTACCAAGGAACGTCTTTTGCCCGCCCGCCAATCTTTGCTATCGCATTCGGAATTTCCGTATTCGCCATTATGATTGCTAATCTAGTGGACGCTTTACGGATTTATCTATTGTTGTTGTACTCGACTAGTCGATGTTGTCATGATAGTTCTAGAGGTCACACGAAATGGATATTCGTAATTTTGGACAGGGATTGCATGGTGCCGAGAAGCCGACCGAAGCCCCCATTCCTGATATTCTTGCAGGGATCACTTGAAGACTTGAAGATGGATGAATGCTTCCTTTGTCGTGCTTTTTGTTGTTTCTTTGCAATGCATCTTGGGTTGCGAGAGCCTTGGCACCCCCTTTTTTCTCGTCTCACGTCACGTGGGCCTGTCAGGAGATCTGTACCGACGATCGATCCACTTGCTGCGCTCAAGAAATGGAGGGGAGTGAGAGGATGACTCCCTTGAATTTTCAAAGCAACCAACTCAGTAGCAATGAATGTGCCTATCGTGCATCGACTCTTCTGATCATGCGAGAAGACGGTCAAGGACTAAGGGATTCGAATCGATACTCAAGTGTGGCTAGCAGCCGCTGCGGTCCAAGTTAGCAAGGACACCTGGGTAGACAACTTCAGTCTCCTTCTCTAACTCCTCACGGCGATCAAAGATTGTAATGACTCAGGGAACACGACGTCGATCTCGCCTCCGAGCGGTTGGTCGCGGCGTTCAAGGTCTGCAATGACACTTCACTACATGAGTCAAACGTCACATTGGGGAAGAGGATTTACTGACCCTTGGTTGGCAAAGCCATCACCCCCAGAGCGATGACTGGCAGAAGTACGAGAGCTTTTTAAATTTGCATAGTTGCTACTCTTGAGATATGTCTCGGTCTATAAACTCGGGATATCTTCTAACGGAGAAATGACAGGGAGTGATAAGTAGAGCTCTCCTGCCCTTATATGAAGAGCATTGCATCCTTTCAAACGAGGGCCGCTTTTATCATGTATTTTGAAGTACATTTGACGTGCATTTGGAAGTGACCAGCTTATTTGGCTTCAATATCAGCACTTCGTGGGCGCTGGAAAAGGAAGGTGGAGGGCTCTGTTCTATTTGAAGCTAACATTTAGCATCCCCAAATTATGAAGTTTAATCGACTTAAGTTGGAAAGCTTCAATCCAAGCCACATCACCGCAGCGATCCCGATCCCGAATACCGCCACTCATATTGTACCCCTCTGTCCCTACCCGCAACTCGCAGGTGACAAAAGTTACTAGACTTCGCCTTGAACTATCATCATGCCTCTCCTTCTTGAAGGAATTTAGCACTTATACGTACCTCTTCCTTATGATGTTGCGCTCGATCCGTCCGTACTACGTAAGTGGCATTTCGCGCTGCAGAGAGATAGTTAGGTTGAGCATTTCGTGGCAACTTCTTCGCGGGGCTTTCAACGGTATTTCACATTGAACTCTAGAGATATAACAGACTTGCTGCTAATTTCTATATTCAATACCAATTTTGTGGTAGCTTAATATATTAGAATCAAGATTAAAAATCGTTGTTTTTCAAAGATTGAAAGCTCATCAAATTTGCGAAAAAGACGCTTATATCGCATACCACTGTATTGTCTACGATAGATCGGATCGAAGTCAATAAGTTTCAGATCTCTAGTTTAGCAAAGCTATATGTTTATTCCAAAGAGAAGATTGCGATGGAAGATTCAGAATCTGAGGTCAATCAACCAACAGGGCTATCTTCAGGAGCCAGAACACTAATAGCATACGTCAACAAGGCGCAAAAGAATGCACGTCATATATTCAACAAGGTTGGTGATATGGCAGGGAAGGTTGCAGGAGACTTCACAGGAGAAGCTGTGAAATCCAGCACGTGTCTACGTCAAGTGCCCACTTTTAATACTTTGATAGTATTTCACAGCATCCTCCAATTGTTGAACACAACCAGTGTATTACAAGTACAAGTACTCACCCACCGGCTATCCTATATATTCGCTTATGAAGACTCGGAGACTATATCGTCTTATGATCTTAGACCAGCATTCGACAATGATAATAAAGCTGATGCAGTATTCGCAACGTTTGATAAAGATCTGAATGGCGAAATCTCTGTAGAAGAACTCGAAGCTATTTATATCGAAATTAGTCGCGAACGTAAAGCCATCACAGCATCTCTAAAGGATCTGGACTCTGTAATATCACAACTAGATGGTATCTTCTTGTTTATCATCATAGTGATTACTATCTTAGCCTTTATCTTATTAATCTTATCCTCAGCCTCAGGGGTTCTAATATTTACTAGCTCGTCTGTTTTAACATTGTATTTTATTTTATTTTATTTTGGCTCTTTTTTGCAACCACTCAGAAATTATTACAATCCATCATCTTCGTCTTCGTGAAGTACCCCTTCGATGTTAGCGATCATATAATGATTTACAGAAATAGTAGATCTCAGATGAAGGTGATAACCACTTCGTTAAGGAGATCTTACTCTTATTTACTAAATTCAAGAAGATACAGGGACACATGGTTAGGCACCAAACAGCTATCTAAATACTCTATTTATCCTTAATCAACGTTGATCAGGGGTCTAACGGAAGCTGTCCCAGTTATAATCAAATTCGGCACAACCCTAGAACAGATTGATTCACTTTACTAGCATCTCCTCGAGTTCGTCGTTTCTGAGAACCGAGAGTACTAGAAGAACATCCTCACGGAATTGACTACTATCTACGAAGCCTACTCTATCACCTTGAAAATGGTCTTCTTCTATAAGTCGAACTGGCAAAAGTAACTACTTCGTCTCCAATGTCGTAATAAGTCCATCTGCGTCATAATGGTAACCATGAACAAGCTTGGTATCGAAGATCTACGTATGCGCCTTATAATGCTGTAGAGTGGTTCTCAATATGCTTGTATAGTGCATATTCTCAATCAAGTATTGGCAGCGATCACCAGTCTCCTAGCCCTTGGACCACGTTCGGGCTCTCTTGGCCGCGAAGCACCAATCGTAGCCCCTAAAACAGGACCAAGTCAGCCACTCCACCACCACTCCTCAATCTTCCGTAACAGAGGCAGTTCTAGCAGCAACAAAACACATCGGAACCGGTTCTTCTTACGTGGATGAGCGAAGCTGGGGAATGCGGAAGAAGGTACCAATCTTGAGGATTTGGAGGCTGGGACGAGAAAGTTGGCATTGCGGATATGCCGGACATTCCTGAGGCTTCGGGGACGAATTCTTGGAGTTGGAGGCGTGTATATATGGGATTGGATTTAACGGGTGCATTGGCTGAGGTATATTTGACAGGACTTGGAAGGGATAATATAGATGATGATGGGATGATCATAGAAGGATACATTGTAGAGGCGTTGTATAGAAGTAATGTTCAAAGTCAGAAAGAATACTAGGCCATAAAGCTAGGAGGACTGTTGCCTCTCTCACGAAGAAAAATTTCATTTCATCACTTTATTTGCTCCTTTCATGTTCGAAGTCTCTTACACTCAACACAGATCCAGCGCAGTCATCTACGATGTCACAACAAATTAAAGCATGAAAGACCTCCCGGCCTCCGAACTCCCAGCGTAAACCCTTACTGATAATTCCCAAAGTTTGCCCTTAAGAACAATCCCTGGCCCCAACCTAGTCAATGGCCTCCTTCTCCGAAATCGGCAGAACCCCATCCGGGTGCCTATCATCTGCATTCATGTTCTCTTCAAGTCTAATGACCCCCTGCGAATAGCGCTTTTCGTACCAGATGCCCCATGCTGCCCAGAGGGAGACGAGTACTGTAAAGACGCTAGGTGATATGTTAGCGGGTTGTTGATTGGTAAGTTTGATGAAAAGAAGGATGCAGCGACTAGAGAGTAAAGTGTATAAGAAATGAAGTACAAGATAGAGATAGAAGGATGCTGTGATAGCACGGCAAATGTGGTAGAGCGTTAAGGGGTATACGGAAGAGCGAGGAGGGGCAAAAGCGAAGGGCGTGCAGATTGCGGAGAGCGTAAAGAGAAACGAGAACATACATCTGCAAAAACCCTGCAATAATAATCATATCATTAATTGCACAGGTCCCATGCTCAACACTATCGCTATAATAATAAATCCCATTATTATTCCCCTCATTAAACACCGTTAAGTAAGGTACCGTTCGTAACCAGACGTAAGCGCGCCAGGAAAAGAGACTTGCGACTGAGGAGGTGAGGAGGATGAGGTGGTAGTTTATGCGTTGAATGGAGGAGGTGGCGAGAGTGTAGATTGTGTATGCGGCTGTAAAGCAGGCTTCGAATACGGAGAGAAAACACTGTGGAAGTAGATGTTGTTAGTAGTATGTTGTTTTGTTGCTGGATGTAGGATACGAAAAAGGAATGGTAAGAAGAAGGTACGGGATAGGGCAATGGTCGTACAGTGAAGAGAATGAAATACTCTGCGTGGGGAGCTGGCTGCTTTCGATAATAGACGTAGAAGCCAATGTAGAAACACGCAGCGTAGATGGTCAGGGTTGTGCATGCTACCTGACCGAGTCGGAGGAAGAGGAGGAGTTGGAGGGGGAGGTAGAGTCTTCGGTTCGTGCTCATGTTGGATTATTGCTCAAATCCACGGAATATTTGTCTAATGGTATGAGGTGTAAAGAAGGAGATTAGGATTTGAAGTTGTTTGGAGATTGGAGGGAGAGTGGTTGATATTGGAATTTGGGGTTGAAAGAGGCGGTTACGAAAGCTGAATGGGAGATTGCCTGTGGAGGCTGTGTGATGCATCCTTTCGGGGATAGATAACCAGTTATCTTTTTGTCACACAAGAGCTGAAATGACCCTTCTACTTTAGCGTTTATGCAACTCTGCTCCACGCGATATTCCAAAGAGAAGAGGAAGAAGAGTGGGTATCACGTGCTTTCGTGATCACTGCCAGGTTGAGCTGATATGCTGAATTCAGGTTATATGGACATAGTGATATTAATGTGTTTTTAAACAAAAGTTATCGATATCACAATACAATATTTTTAAGTCCAATTTCACACTAATTATAATATATATCATAGGGGTAGTGTTTTTAAGTTAGTCAAGTATATATTAGTTACTAGCCAGGCTGCCTAGTAATATATTGCTTCCTACTTTACCACTTAATATATTTCTTAATCCTTATACTTGAAGTAATTTTTATAAATAAACAGAGGAAACCAAAGTTGTCTAAAGAACTAAAAAAAAATTAATTTATTTGTGTTGTTTTTAGTATTATAATTAAGATTGTAGAATATACTGTTATTATCAACATCACGATATCACGTGACCACAGCGTGACGGAAGTTCACCCAGTTATTTGTTGAATTTTGAAAGCGGGCTGCTACTAAAGCCTAGGGAGTGGCGCTGTAGCCTGTAGGCTACAGTGGAGGAAGTCCGAAGGAGGCCTAATTACAGGCTCCCAGATTGCTGCCTACAGGGCTTCACTTGCGACGGTTCTGGCGAATATCGCCTGATCACGTGTACGGCAGATCCACAAGGCCAAGGATTTATCTCCTACGTCCAAGGGGCAAGATCAGTCTGTCAGCTCTCAAGTAAATCCCTTTCGGAGACCGGATATGGAATCGCGCTATCGAGTACTCTGGCGCCGTCGGAAAAGGTCCGAAAAGCTCTTACAATCAAGGCGAAAAGTCAGAAAAAGAGGAAAGGACTAGACTCGCCGCGTTGATGCGCGAAAGGCCGAGCGCACTAGCGCGCCCCTCAGATATATCAGGTCGTGTACTCGTAAATCTTTCCTCGTCTCCTTAGCTTACTATCTTTCGTACAATACAGCACCTTCTGCGCGGAGCCTTCAATGTGTGAGGTTCCATTGCGTAGAGCTGTCACATATAGTCTGCTCCCTACACTGATTACTGCTCCCTGAGCGACTTTGTACGGAGCTTGATAGGCAGACATGTTCCTTTGCTACTATCATGTACATTAATGTCAGGGACAATACCCTTTACGATAATGACCCGGACTTCTGGTCTTTGAGATATATATCCACTTGTGGGCACCGAATAGTATGGACACCAATGGATGAAAATAGGAAGACATAGGTACAGCCAAAGTAGATCGTTTCATCTTGCTAATTATGTGTGTCGATTTTAAAACTCTATACACCATTCCCATCAGATCACGGCTAAAGGTATAACTGTGACAGTGCTAGCGTACGGCATGCTGCGATATGTCGGCGTTAGGGGTCAACAGGGGTCACCCTTATATAGTAGAATATCGAATAAGGCTCCAACCTTATTCTTGTGCCTATTTGGCCGGTTGGCACAATGGTCAAAACCATTCACACCACTGCTTGCGTTTGCCTAGTTAGCAAACCGTCACAATAACCGACTTACCTCGACCCTGAACTCAGTAATGAACTCCTCGCTCGCGGTAATAATCCTTTGAATATGAGAGAAACACACAAGCTTCTTCCCCTTCATGGCCAAAGCATGTGACAAATACGACTGCGAGATCATAGGTTTATTAGATTAAAAACAGGGTTAGATACTTGATTCATGAGATATTCAGAGAGCGCAATGTAAAAATCAAGTGGTGGTCAAGTATATTATACCAGAAGTAGCACAACAAGTGAACCCTCCCAATAGGATATTATTTAAAATCCATTGCAATGCACAATCAACCACGGTGTGCAAGTTCAGCTCGCGTCTCGTCGGCATTACTAAATGGGATATGCACCAGCAAAAGGCAAGCAAGAGTTCGCTAGGGCAACTGCCTCTAATATCCATGAGAAACAGAAAGTTCAGAAGCAGGACGAAACGCGGGCATCTCCTGTCTGAAATATCTTGGATCGTTATGCGGTGCTTCGTGCGGCATTGGTGCCACCTCACCTGGTACCATTGGTGTGTACGATGGACCGACGACGTTGTTTTGGGGGCTAGTAACAAGCCCACTTTGTTGTTGATTTTGAGGCTTCTGTTTGCGGAGTTTGTATATCCAAAAAGCAAGCCCGAGAATTGCGGCGCCGAATACTGGGCCAATTACAGCGCCTGCTATCCAAGCTTTACCTTTCGATGATGAAGAGGAACTAGCTTCCTTGGATGTGGATGCTGGAGACTGAGCTTGACCGGTTGAAGAGGGGATAGAGAAAGTACTCAGAGTCCCGGATGAAGAGGGTGTAGTCGAGATTGTGGGATTCAGAGATAGCTGACTAGTTGATGGAGCCGTTGTTGTTGATATGCTTGCTGAATCTAATTGAATTCATCAATTTTTGTTAAAGGCAAAGGCTCCGAAACACTTACTAGAGGCAGTAGAAATCGTATTTCGGTAGACGGTACCCTCGAAGTTAATACATGCATACCCGGTAAGAGGACTGGGTGCGTTCAGATAATCATAAATGAGTAACGTCCTGCAATTAAATCCACTACTGCAGAAGCATGACAAGTTAGCTTAATGGATTTGAGCAATAACCAATCTTTCCCAGAAGAGACTCATACCAGGTTTCAGAACCGACCTGCGCAAAGAGGGTGCTTCCAACGCAAGTTGTGACAAAATCACAACCTGGGGTTTCAGTGGAACAACATCGCGCCCAAGACTCCCATTCAGAAAATGTCTCGGAAATGAAGCAATAATAGGGAGACCCTACCGCATAGACTGTTGATTAGTTACCCATATTGACGGATGTGGTTCATGTTTTACTGACAGTAGCCACCGAAGTTCAAATAACCAATAAGGCCACCCATTGTGGAGGTTGTTTGTCTCTTGGAGATATCTGGGCCAGGTGTAATGATTGGCTCTGCATGAGTAGTTCTTGCGGCTAGAAGTATGGATAATGCGAATGATAAAATATGTGAAGGTATTATCCCCATGATGGTTGCCTTGCAGTTTGCCATTAAAAGCCCGATTTCTTGTTGAACTCGACTGCAATCGATAGGATCCAAACCGTGGTTAATAATACTCCTCGTATCACGGCTACTGTACCCGACCACGTCATGCCACTTTGTTGGAGAAGAATTCTGTGTAACACGGCCGCGGAGAATCTTCACGATAAACAATCCCATAAATTGCTGTCGAATTGTATTATCTTCGATACTCATCGTCACTTTGTATTCCGAGCAGCTGTCATGGCGATTCTTCAGCATGCAGTGGCAGCCCTGCTAGTAGCGCTCGTTTCGCTGGTGATAAGTCTAGCTTCGGGGCCTTTTCCCAAAAGCTTGTCTCACATCGTTAGCCTCTGTACCATCACCCCACAACCTTATCCGCCAAAGGGCGACATTTCCATCCTCGCGTGCGGGCGAAATCATTGTTAATAGCCAGGCCGATATCAATAGCCGCCCTATAGTAAGCTGTATCTCCATCGACGGCGATCTCATCTTCGACAACGCTAATTACTTTTCCAATCGGAGGAGCTGATCACTAGCTACTCTCGATCGAAGGCTCGATATATTGTCGGAACAACACTCGATTGGGAGGATTCAAATTATATGGAGTGACCAGTATTGCTGGGTCAATCATTATTCAAAATGCAGCCTCCTTAGAATGGCTGGCCGCGGAGCTGTACAATCGGTTTCGGTGACGGGTGTACCGTAATTTCAGTTCTTGGAGCTACGAATTCCTGCTTAGTTAGAGATACTCGAAATCGGTGGCAGTCCAATGAACGCGGAGGACTTCTGAAGGGATTGCCTAGACTAGGGAGTATTGGGTATCTGTATATCCCAACTGCGCCAACCTCAGCATTCCCTTATTACTATTGCAAAACATCCCCAGTTCCCTACGAGTCGTAGCCAATGGGCCGGATTTTGAAATCTTCCTTGATATTTTGTGGGGTCATATCATTACGATGAGGAATGTTCGGGGCTTTCCACTGGATCGTATGGTGGCTGTCAACAACTCCATAGAAATCATCTTGGTTGGAGCTGCATAATCTGGCATAGCCTGTTTTCCTTCTTACATTAGTATAAGAGAGCTCTTCCCCTCCTTGTATTTTCAGCTCTTCAGATGTCAAGCTAGCTCTAAAAGTGCTACTGTATTTCGCCCCCAAACAGCTCAACTGACAGATGGCCTCACTGAGATTGGATTTGAAAGTCTCAAATCGATTGGAGGAGACTTCTATGTCGCGAACAACCACAGCTCAACCTATCTCGGCATACCCTCTGCCACAAGCATCGGAGGAGATTGGCTGGGTACACCCGCCTCAAGTGTCGGAGGCAGCTTTACCTCGCAAAATAATCCTGGCTTACAATCCTTCAATTTCCCTAATCTCGGACTGGTGTTGGCATGTATCTTGGCGGCCCTTGGCCTTTATTGTAAGTCTTTGATACAATAGACCCAGTTGGAAAACTGGGCATATGTTGCTGTAAGTTTATCTCTGACGAAATCTACCACCAAGGAATCTCTCAATAGCTCTTTTCCTGCTCTCACACCATACCCAGTGGAATCGTCCTCGTATTTTCCGGTGAGACCTGCGCAGGCTAAGGTCTTCCCATCCAGTGTAACTGGGATGAAGGCTATGCATACGAGCACGGTCATCAGCCTTCTTGCAATATGGTCACGTGATGGACGAGAAGTCACAGAATAACCAAAACGTACTTGGATTATTAAGGCCGCAAAGATACTGGCAAACAAAACAAGTACAGTAGTTTGTACTTGTAGACAGGAATTTCCCTATTACTATAGAATATGTCACAATAATCAAGTGATCTCTGAGTCATGTGATGTGTCACATGTCTCATTGACTAGAGTCACTGATTACTCATTCCAACAAGCCTTCTTATGCCATGGCACCTTACCTGGAACATCACACGGATTGCCCTCGAGTGTCAAAGCTGGGATCGGTATGGGAGTCGGCATTGGAGGAGCAGCGATTGTTGCTGCCATTGCTCTTCTGGTACTTTACCGCCATAAACGACGTAAAAGAGTCGCCGCCAGAGAATGTGTTTCTGGATTGGATGCAAATACTGCGCAGGTACCAGTTCCGACTGTCGCGAACGTAAACGAAAGCTATGCTTTCGGAGTGCATGGAGGATATACTATTGATACTAATGAAGCCAATGGAGACCCCCCTGAAGATCTTTACAGTTAATGTACATTTTTCGAAATCGGATACGAATTGATTTCTTCAGCTCACAGCTGGTAATGGTTGTGAGAGCCTCTTTGAATCAATGGAAGACCGGGTTTATGTTGAAAGTAATATCGAACAGTCATGTAGTTTGTGGTTTGTCATTAATCTGAATTGCAGAAATATAGATAGTGCTCTTATTAATAATACCACCAAGTTTTATAATTATTAAAGGCATAGTTGTGTGATTAACATAAAGCATAGACGTTCTCCTTCGGCGTTTGTTGAGGCCGGACGGCGCACTGGCTCACCAGCTCTCTTGTGGGACTCTCACTTTGGTTCGTCGAATTAACAGTTGCTTCGAAATGACAGCTGGTTGACACACGACCTATCAATGTCTCTTCTTGGGCCAGCTAGATTGTTTGTCGCGATTTCAATTGGGACTCAAACTCGTTGGATGCAAGATTGCAGCGCATTTATCTGTTTGAAGCATTCCACTGTCCAGCCCAGTTCTTGCCCATTACGGCGACAAATGTTTGAGCTTGTCAAAGATAGTAGAGGATTGTCCAGGGTTGCAAGTTATTCGGAGGTGGCGAATGAAGTCATTAGCAAGATATTGCATTTCATCAAATTCCGGAACCAAGGTGTAGACCCTTTTGTGGTGCATGCATCTCCAAGCATATGATCTACGCTCCGGCTAATGCACGTTCTGGTCAGCCTGGATGTTGTTAGAGCATGCATTGTCTTCCCATGAGTGGGATGAAAGGGGAGAGTATAGGGCCTCTAGGAGAGTACCTATTGGTTTGGAGAAATGAGGACGAAGATCATGGAATGATTGATAATTTACGAACGTGAGAGGATATGTGCTGGGTGGCGGAACTCGTCTATATGGATTTGAAGCCCACACCTGTCTGGAGAGGGGACGTTGTGCAACTCTTGATCTCTAGCGACGTTAGGCTTGTCGGTTTAAAGCAAAATCTCTTTGGAGAACACTACTTTCAATACCCACTTCGCTCAATGTTGCATTCGCCTCCATTGGGTACACAGGAGGAGTGATAGATGGATAGGGGCAGTGCAGCTTCAATTGATAGTACCAGTGAGTGACTGATAGCCATAGTGATAGAGCTCTCCCAGCCTCCTTATTATCAAAGATTTTAGTAGCGCAGTGGCCACGTAAGCAACGTTTAACAAGGGACACTGGTCGCGCATGCTAATACTATAATAAACAAGACTAAGTACGATATTATATAATTTCCTTCCTAAGTAAAATAGGAGAGTTTCAAATTATATTACAAATGTAAGAAAACCTTAGCTAAAATAGCTTTAATTCTCTATTATTATATTATATAGACAAGGATTTTAAACTAAAGATATAGTTAGGCCTTAAGTACTATATCTGATTACAGGAAAATCCCAAGGATATAATCTAAGCGAGGTTCTCACAATTGTAAAAGATCGCTAAAGGGAAACCCAGGCATCAATTCCCTCGGCCGTCACAGTAACCTTAAGCGAGACCTCACTAACCCTAATTCCATCACACCCTCAACCTCGACTTGATTTGAGGATTATCATCTCATAAAAGCTCAAGTCTCTTTTGTAAGCAGCTCATAGTCTTATCTTAGAGTTAATAAATGAATACTTAGGAAGGCTAGATGGACCTGGATTTGGAAGTTAGTACTGTCCTAAGAAAGCAATCGCTCCATTAGTTTTGACGACTTTCTGCACCTCAATTTCTTTCGGATCCCTATATTTTGGCATATATTCATCACCTAAGGTTCTAATAGAATTGATTCAACGCTGGAATCTCGATAAAGTTTGTTTCTATTTTTGTCGCGCTGTGTAACACTCAATTTCTTTTACTGGCCCGTCTCAAACAATGGCTTACTAAGCACATTTAATCGCTTCAGCTTCTCGGCTTCGGAATCAATTTGCAAAGAGCAAACACTACCTCCAGAAATGGCGACACAATATAACCCTTTCCACCGTATTTTGAAAGATCCATACATTGTGTTGTCAGCGATTGGCGGAATCGTCGTACCAATCCTGGACATCATTACTGGAGTGAATCCACCAGTGAGTGCCAGAATTCGTGCCGCACGGGCCACATCGCGAAAACCTTAAAACTGTACATCTAAATTAAATAATAAACAACACTTCAACCTCAAATATGGCACCATCAACACGTCGCGAAGCTCGTTTTACCCCTCCTACCCAAACTTCAGAAGCCAAAGAAGCTACTACTACAAAAAAATGCAAGTTCTTCGACGCATTAGACGACAATCCCGAAAATAAGTCCAATCGCCAGATTTCTAAGGATGTTGGCATCGATAAGAAAACAGGACGAAGATAGAAGAAAGAACGTGAGACTCTAGGCTCTATAGCAAAGAGGAGGACCCGGCCAATGTCTGATAAACTTGGACGACCCTCAAAAGTCACCAAATCGATGTGCAAAATGCTCGTGGATCCAAGAAGAAATCCCGTCCGAAAAGCGCGTTATAAAGCCATGATCGATTACCACAATCTGCCTATCAAGAAACGCCAATTGCAAAGGAAGTTGAAGGAGCATACTAAGGGAGGTCGGAAGTACAAATGCGCGTTTATTAAGAAGGTTCCATCGGGCAAAAATCTTGAGGAAAGGACAGATTATAGGATTGAGAATAAGGACAAACCCTTGATTGGTTTTTGGGACTATATTATCTTCACAGACGAAGCCTATATAGACCCTTCATCACTGGCAGTTGATGAAGTATTACGTGAAGAGGGAACGCGATACGAGCCTGAGAACATCCAGTGGAGGGGTCAAAAGAAAGGTATCAAATTCCATATAGCAGGATAGATCAATTAGTACGGAAAATCACCTAAATTGGAGTTCTACAATAATGAAGAAGATCACACCGACCAACCTCCGATGCCCCCAAAGCCTCGTCGACGACCTAAGTCCGAAACCAATGCCAAATATCAAGCCAGATTACAAGAATAAGAAGCTTTGAGGCCTTATCTTATAGAGGTCAAAGTTAAGAGTAATGCTATGACCCAAAAATACTATACAGAGCGTCTCTTGCCTATATACTGTCAAGCTGTGAAAGATAGCGCTCAACGGTATTCAGGGAAGTGGTATCTTCAAGAGGATAAGGACCCATCTTATAGGATAAGGAAGAAAGGCCTTGCGTAAGAGTATAAAGAGGCCTATAGTATTATCAACCTCAAGCATCCTGCACAAAGCCCAGATCTAAATCCTATAGAGGCTATTTGGAATATTATAAAGCAAAGACTACGCCGTAGGTTGTTTGATTCAGAGGAAGAGGTATCTTGCAATATGGTCACGTGATGGACGAAAAGGGTAGGAGAATGTGGTTGGATTATTAAGGTATAAAGATACTAGAGATACTGATGAACAAACCAAGTACAGCAGTCTGTACTTATAGACAGGAATCCTCCCTATGACTCATTGAACACGTCACACCGTCAGACTCATCAAGTGGTGCTATGACACATGACACCATGTGACACCATGTGACTCAGCAGGCAGCACTATCTGCCTAGAACCAGAGTCACCTGATTACTCATTCCAACACGCCTCCTTAATCAGAGACCTGGTTTTCAATCTGCCTCATTCCCATCAAGTCCCTGAGCTTCTCAAAGCGTCCCTTGTCAAGTGATTTCGTCAGAATATCAGCTATATTCTCACCTGACGTCACATGCGCCAATACAATCGTACCCTTTTCAATGTGGTCCCGAATGAAGTGGTGCTTGATATCGATATGCTTCGTACGCTGGCTAAACTGAGCGTTTTTGGCGTAGTCGATTGCGCCCTTGTTATCGATATTGATAGTGATCGAGTCTTGGCGTAGGCCTAGTTTAGATAGAAGTCGATGTAGCCAAAGGGTCTCCTTGACTACCTCCGTAAGTGCGATGTATTCAGCTTCAAGGGTACTTGTGGCAACTGTCTTCTGCTTGACAGATGCCGCGGATACGACAGAACCGTACAATTTCAGTACGTACCCAGTAGTCGACTTGCGGTCCGTAGCATCGCCTCCCTAGTCTGCGTCCACAAAGCCTATCAGGTCTTA